>JBAMYA010007036.1:0-44233 GCA_037176975.1 Arrhamphus sclerolepis | reverse complement strand
ACTCCATGTGCAAGACATGATGGTTTGATGTATAGAAACTTTTCACTTTTATTTTTAGTTTTTTTTTTTTTTTTTTTTTTTGACACTGATGTCTTTGTCTTATTGTCTTTCACTGGGTGGGTGTTAGCAGAAATGTTCACATGATTTGAAAAAAGTTTTTTTTTGTTCTTATGTTTCTTTCTACTCTGGCATTTTTTTAATCTACATTTTGTGTTTCAAATTCAGATTAAAATCTGTATAGGTGAGATATAATTAAGATTATGAAGGAAACAGCTGTGGCTGCCTTATATAGTTTGCCTCCAAAGATGCATCAAGAAAAAAGGCAAGAACATTTCAACTGATGATTCAAAAAGTGAAAATGGATAAGTGGCGGACTTTGGGGGCGACATGCCGCTGGGACTAGAGGGGTAACAGTAACAGCAAAGCAGTTAATAGTGACGTCAAGTTTACTTTCCTCAAACTCTGGGCCAAAGTAATGAGGTTAATCAGCTTTGAAATGAATGACTAATTTTCATTTAATTAGTTATGCAGATGATTATTAGAAAGTTAACTTCAAGGTTCAGTAACTGGAGACTGCATAATTGCTTTGTCTTGTGGTGACCGCTGGAACGCAGATTAGGGTTTTATTGGTGCATATGAATTTTCCTTTTAATTAAAAGATGAAATGACAATTGTGCTTCTCACATGAGCTCTATGACTGTTTAAGCACCACTTCACTTACAGTATTATTCAAATTAAACTGTTAAAAATGAAAGGTTTGATATTGCAGGGATATGAAGGAAACCTTCTGAATGAAAATTTGTGGCAATGGCTTGTTTCACCCTGGCAGCCTCAGATGGTTAAACTGTTGTAAATAAGTACAATGAAACAGAGTTGATGAATCTGTTTGTGTAGGCAGCAGTGACAGGAGCAGGCTCTGTGTGACGGCTCCTCCTCCGCACCTCCACATCTTTTCAGCACCTCACACAGCTGCCCCTCCTGCTTGTTCACCACCTAATGAAGAAGAATACTGATTATATGCACACAGTCACACAAGCAGAGTGTGCATGTAGCGATCAGCCGACACCCTGCCAGGCTCCTCAGGCTGCACAGCTTGCATTCTCCTCTTAATGTATGGGAAATACCAAATGTGCATAGATTACAAAGCCAGGACTGTCAGTGTAGAAGCTATTGGTAGCCCGAAGATACAACCACACACACAAGCCTTTGTTAGACAAGCTCATTTGTCAGTAAGGGATGGAGCAACAGTATGGAGCAGCATCTGGTATTGACTGCCCATTAATGTGTGTTAAAAGTTGCAAAAGTCAATAAACCAGCACCAATCCACAGGGGCTGTCTAAATTCTAGTATAAACAGCACTTGACTGAAAGAGTGTCATAATTTGTCCGGTTAAGTCTGATCTTCTAGAGCAAGCATAGGCCTGGTCTGTTTTATCCAACGTAATAGTAATACCTGGAGTTCTGTTTCATTTTTTTCAAGTCTTTCATAATCACCATTGTTGTTTGGAACCAAAGCATCTCAGAGGCATCATCATCTGTGCTACAAGCGATTGCCTCCTCATGCCTCTCACACATTTCTTCCCACCACCTGCCACCCAAACATTGAATACACACCCACACATGAACCCACGCATTCACAGAGATGTATCAGACCTAAGCTGCGAAAGGTCGGCCGAATGCCAGTTTCAGTGTGATGGGTCTCTAGTCCCTCTCATCGTTCCCCCTGCTGCTGCGCACATAAATTATAAAACAGCCTGCACGTTGAGTGCACATGTATACATACAGGTGCAAATGTGTGGAGAAGCAATTATGTCAGGAGCAGACCACCGTAGTGTGTGAAGAATTTTGGTCAAATGGGTGGGAGACACTGAGAGATGGTGGTGCTTGAGAGAGTAAGGCTTTCTCATAAATATGCTCTCTGTTGTTTTTGTGCTGTGTGTCTTCTATGTCTAATTACCCTCAGTCAACCCACATGCCTGTTCCTCAATAAACAACCTCCTCAGTTTTCCCTGAGAAAGAGAATGGAGCAATTGAAAGGATTGGATCACACATTTCTATACATATGGAAAATGCACATTCACACAGCATGATTAGGTAGGCAGAGAGTGTTCAAAAGAAAGCCGTTTGGAGTTTTCAGGAGTGGCAGAGGCATTCTCCTCTTTTATGTCCTCCAAGGATTCTCTCTTCATGCCTTTTATTGCTTGAGCTACATAATAAAACCATAAAAACTGTGAGCAGAAGGGGGATTAGCCTTTAGTAACTAAAAAAAAAATAAATAAAAAAAAATAAAAAAAACAGTTTAGCTAAGGTGAGGCCCACAGCATTTCTGCAGGGTCTACAAAGTATGCAATGAGAACACTTACTGACAAAAGAAAACAAAGCAGAAATACAAAAAACAAGGAAGTTTTTATCCTCTAACTCACCATCACAGCACCCCAGACAACCAAACCATTCATTTCTGTCTATCGGCGCTTTTGGAAATGTTTGTTTTCTTCTAGACTCTACCCGCACGCATAAATAATGCAGAAGAGAAGTAGCAACCTCATTTTTAATGTAACTAACAACACATGTGACGATAGTTTCATTTTTAGATGATGTATGGTTTAGGTCTTCCGAGTTGAAATTGCAGGTGAAGTAAGACTGTAAATAGCCTTTAATCATTGACAAAACCATATAAGTGACATTAAGATATTTTAGTGGGCTTATGTGAATATTTTATTTACTGCTTAATATCACATTAATAAATTCTTCATTGCTAATACTGATGTTTTACTTCACCTAAGGTTTGAACTCCCAAGTTTTTAATTTCAGGTCTTTCTTTCCATGCATTATTATGAAAATGAAAACTTATTTTGGCATCTTAGCATTTATTTTCAGACTTTAAAATGTCACAAACTGCCGTCATTAAAACTTTATCACCATAGAGTTACTTTTTAGATTCTGCACGTACACTTTTTTAAACTAAAGCTCATGATGGAGTATTTTTTCAAATTCAAATTCAAATTCAAATAAATTCTCTAAAGGAAAATTACTGGTTCCAGAAGCTGTCGCGCTGTAAGTCTCTTCAGATTCATGGAAGTTGGTTATTGCAGGATCTCCCCATTAGCAGTTTGTGTTGCAGCAGATCTGAAGAAGTCTGACGCCCTGTTGCTGAATCACTGTGTTGTGTAGAGGATGTTTAGCGTTGTCCATGATGTTTTTCATTTTATAAAGTATCCTCCTTTGCACAATCAGCTCCAGCTCAGTTCCAGAATAGTCCCCAGAACAGAGATGAGATGGATGAGTTCTTTTTGGTACTGAAACAAAGGAGGATGCCTTCCACAACACCTTCTCCTGGTTGGAGGTTGAAGAGGTGCTGTAGAATCCCACATATCTGGTCAGCACAGGCTTTCAGGACTCTTGGGCTAACACCATCTGCAGCCTTGTTCCTGTTCGGTTTCTCTTACTGGGTCTTCACCTGATTACTATAGACACACAGGCAGGAGGGGGGTGTAGAGGGGGCCCCAGAATTACCTGCTGTGGTTGGAGACAATAATGGATCAGCAGCAAACAGACTGGGTTGTTGTGTATGTCGCTGAGCAACAGTAGAGCTGATGATGTCACACACAGCATCTACATCAGCTGATGGAGGGATGAAAACTGCCACTACAATAAGACTGGTGAACGCTCTCAGTAGACTATAAGGATGGAGACTCACAGCTAGCTGTTTAATATCTGGGCAGCAGAAACAATATTTCACAGTAACATGCCCTGGATTACACCATTTCATGTTGACAAGCACTGCTATTCCACTGCCGTTGCTTTTTCCACTCCTCTTCAAATCTCTGTCTACCGGGCAGGTAGACACAGGGACATGCTCCTGCAGCCATATCTCAGCAACACATGGCACTGCATTGTTGAAACTCTGGATTTGTCCTCATCAGTGCTTCCAGCTTGTCCAGTGTAGCTGAGAGAGATCACATGTTCCCTGTAATGATGCAGGAAAGAGCTGGTTATAGCTTCCTCTCTCTCTGTTTTGCTCTGGCTCTATATCCATAAATTCTCCTCTTCAGTTCGTGGTGCATTTGTGGTCTTAGTCTGGGTATAAATTTTCTTCTTGATATCTCAAACAGCTGTTCCTGCTTGTAAACCACACATTGCTATGGTTATTCATCATTACAGGTGGAAAAAATTGAAGGAGTAATGAAGCAGCAGAGCATGCAAACTGCGTTGAAAAATAATTTAAAAAAAACAATGTTATCAGTGAAGAAGATATATACATAAAGCTGGAGAAAATGAACTGATGGAACTACTGCAGCAAGCTGCCACCATGAGACTATTCTCATATAAACAGATGACATCCTCCTGAAGTTGCTTACCCTGCCTTTAAAGACTGACTCTCTTCTCTGTGTTTGTTGATGCAGCTTCCTTTCTTTTTTCTGTTTTTTGAATTTTGTATTCAGACTTCAGAAAGGATGTTTTTACTTAAATACATCCAGTGTTCTACTCACTTGAAACAATCTGAAAAAAATAAAATAGATTTCTCTAAACATTTTTTTTTAAATAAACAACAATGCATCCTATTTTCCATAAAGATGTTTTTCACAAACAAGTTTTTTTTTTTGACCCATTAAAGTTGAACAAGCATGAATGCAAAAACAAGTAAACTGCAGGGAAGATATCCGCTGTAGTTGTTAAAGAAGATCGTTAAGTAACTCTTAATACACAGCAGCTATTCAGTTGAAAAGAAAGAAAAAAAAACCACATTTGCTTACCAATAAATTCAGAGGAAGGTCGGAGTTATTCCTGATCATCATAATACTGAATATTAGAATTAATTTGCTTGATTTAAGCTGCAGAGCAGGATAAAACATATAACACATTTTTAGACTAATATTACTGTTAGTTTTGGACATGTAATAAATAGCATCAGTGATTTGCTTGCAAACTCTAAATTCCTCTTTTATCCAACTTTTTTTGGGGGTTATTTTTGTCCCTCTACGTTTGCAATCTGCCGAGGACCGTCTCGCCTACACACTGTGGTACATTGTGTCCTTCAGCTAACCAACTGTGACATGTGCAGCCAAATAGGTGTTAAACCTGCAGAGAGAGGCCTCATGGCATCACGGACTAACCTACAACTCAGCAAAAAGAAAATTATTCCTTTTTAACTTGTATCACTGATCTCATCAATTTCCGGTCTCTAAATTTCAGCTTGGGATAAAAGTGCTTATTTGGTGGCAGAGGTCTTCAAGATGATTATTTTTTTTTCATGGCAGGGTTTTATTAGTCTGACTTGCTTCTTTGTATGTCAGTGCTGCCGATGGCGAGTGCTCAGATCTTGGTGTGCCCTTTTCTCCTTTTCTGTTCTCTCTATGTACAGCCTCTCCATTTTAGCTTTCTATTTTTACTTATTTTCTTTTACTGACATAATTGTTTAGACTTCTCTGTTTCAAAAGTCTTCTTCATTTTTCACTTTGCTTAGTTTCACATAATTAAAAGGTATGTTTATTTTTTAAATGCAAATGCTTTTTACATTCTTCTACAACCTTTATCCCATCGTTTAAAAAATGTTTTTCTTTCCTAGGTGAGAGAACAACCAGTAACCATTGCTATGTGTCTTTATGATACTTTTGGTTAACATTTATTTCAGTTCTCTTTCTTCCTGAAACAACTGCAGGAACTAACTTAGCTATTAGCTGTGAAGCGTCAGACGTTGACTGTTGTGTTAACACAAACCTGAAGGCTCCAGACAAGCAGCAGTTCTGCATTTATAGAGGTGCTCACAGTCGTTGATGATCAGTTAATCAAGTGCAATTGATCAGTTGTTGGTACCATCTTAATTTCTATGGAACCAGGAAGAGTCTGCCCTGCATTCTGGCTTAGGAAAAAAAACAAAAAAAACAACAAGTTATGGGGGAAGCATGTACTCGTCACGTTTCTGCACCCCCAAGGGCATTTTATTCTATTCACGAATACTGTTTTGTGTGCCTATAGAGCAGGTATTCTCTCCCACAAGGATCGTTTTCTATGAAGTCTACTCTTCCGCATGCCAGTTAGTGCAGCATGAGTCTGGTTTCCCCAAATCAAACATTATGCAACATGCAAGTATATTCAAAGGAGCCTACAATAATGATTTATTCTTATCAGCATGCTTGTTATATTCAGTCACTATTGTAGAAGCTCTGTTGCTATGGTACCAGGCTTTGCATGAGAGGTGCTTGAGAGAAAAACAACAACAAAAAAAACAAGCCCACCTTCTCATATATACTGAAATGTCATTTGTATTACTTTTTAGATGTAGACCTTTATTGATGCTGCGTATGAATGCTGTCAGTTAAAAGTCTCATTTGATTGCAGGCTGATGGAGTCAGAAATATAAAGATCTGAATACAACCAAGCTGAATCTAAACATCATGCTGCTGCTCCTAAACTGCGGGACTGATTGATTATTGTTATTAAACCTCAGGTCATTTAGTAACACAGTAACACAGATAGGTCATCAATCTATTGAATCCTGGCCAGCACCCTTTTAAATTATGTTAACAATTCCACTTGAGGCTAAAAAAAAAAAAGAAAAAAAAAAAAAGCTTTTTCCTCTGTTAAAACAAATGAGATGCGGAAACAGGTAATTTACAGTATGTTGCTGTACCACTAACTTAACCCGAGGTACTTGGGTCTAAAACAGAGGCAGAGGTTGTATAACAATATTCTGGATGAAAAAAGGAGAGCAGATCAAAAATCGCTGATGCAATAAGGAATGATGTAACCTGTGGGCATGTGGGTGTGCCACAGCTTATCTATGTCCTGTGAAATTCATGTCAAGTTGCGCTTAGTTGCATCTGCATGACCCGTGTGTGTATATGTATGTGTGTAGGTGGCTGTTCATCCATGTTGCTGAGAGCTCTTATGCTACTTCGATCACGTGATATAACTAGAAATGGGGAATAAGTTGCTGAGTCAGTCGAGGATATTTTTAGCTCATGAGAACCCACTCACTCATCACTCATACGCCGGAAATACATATTGACATAGAAATGAGCCTGCCCTCACCTGCTGCTTTACATGATTGGTCTTTGCCTGTTATGTGCCAACAGAAGCATGGTTGTTGGAGAATGCAGTCAGTTGTAGGATAAAACTACCAAAGCAACTGAAAGGGATTATCCAAAGAATGTTTGTCTTCTTGTTCCAGATATGAAGAACATGGGCGAGCAGCTAAACTAATTAAGTTTGATTTGAAAGAACGATGCTCCTGGAGACTGTTGAATGAATGGGATTGTTGGCCTCTTTTTTTTTTTTTTCACACACACAAGTACATACATGTAAACACACAAACACTCTACATGGAGCCAGTCATAAATTATCGCTCTAGGAGACTTGGGCCAAAGTGAATCATGCCATCCTGATTTGATAAGAATTGAGCAACATGACGAGGCCCATGCTGGGCAGTAAGAATGGGACCATATGGAGGCACAGGGTCGGCTCCTATCTGCCAGCTGAGGCTGTTTATGAGACATTTCCACTGCTCTGGCACCTGATCCTCTCACCCATTCAATTATACAGAGGGGAGCAATCTATATAACTTTATGCTTCCAGCAAGGTGAGTTTAAATGTAGTCATACCCAGTTTGTAACAACTCATGCTCGCCAATGTTCTTTGGTTGGCTTTGATGTGATTAGAATTCAAAGAATTTAATAACGTCACGTAGGAGGATTTAATGATAGAAAACAAACTCATCCAAATTCCAATTCAGAGCCTGAATGCACACAAACATCTGTCTACACACCCATCATCTCATCTACTTGAAATCATCTTCAAGACTAGATAACTTCAAACATGAAGCAAATGACACAAAAACATTGGCTTCATTCATTTGGGACATTTTATCAAAGAAAATGCTTTTTCTTTTCTTGAGAGCATATATTTGAGTGACTGAAAAACTACCAACTCAAGGTTTTTCAGGCTTTGAAAATGCCATTCTGGGCACATTTCCTGCATAATGATATGTCACAGACGCAGCACAGGCTAAAATTATTCAACCTCCCTATCTTTATCTCCCTTAATGACATACCACCGACTTCATCTTTAAATGCTTTATTTGTCTAACCTCAGAAGTGGGAAGGTAAAAGCCTTTTGCTTTTCCATTTTCTTTATTGTTAAGAGAAAATACTCACCAGCAGTTAAATTATTCTTTGAACCTAAGAAGGAAACATGGTAATATAGACCTGCCCTACGGCTTGAAGATATAACCTCAAATTAATATTATGATTAATTGAAGTTGTCTTGATTGCGATGAATGAGGGGCTTTTTTGGTATTGTTTTTTTTTTTTTTTTTACCCTCATACACTGATGAAACTTTTGCTGCAAAAAAGGTCAGGGAATATTTTTCTAATAAAAGAGTGCATATCTTTAATTTCAAAATAAGTGAAAGGAAGCGCATACAAACTAACTACATGTGGTCAATGTGGTCATTGAAAAGAAAATGTCTAATAAATAAAATCCTTGACACGTGCAAGATTACATAAATTGTTGGTTTGTCAGTTTAGATTAATTTGATCATCCTTAATATATTTAATTCAGTCTAAGAGTTTAAATTGCAGTTAGACTTCGAGTTGCTGCTCTTTAATTGTCTCCCGGTCAGAATTTATTCATTTTTTTCTGTTTTCCCATTTGTGAGGAATGCAGCAACAGCTTTTCCATTGCAATCACTGGTGAAGTAGCCCATGTAAGCATAAATTTTAACAATGGCCCCTGAAAAATTTCACAAAACACAGAGGAATGAATCAACAATGAAGCCACAGTTTATGGAGCCTACATGTGACTGATGAATGATGACACGACATTTAACAGCTAGCTGACGTCATGTTCCCAGCCAACATTTGTATGTTTCATGGTGGTCCTAACTGTGCTTGTTTATATGGACTCTGAGTGGAATTTATGTGGTTTTTAAGTTGGTGCCCAACTGGTTAATTTTCTGGTGTGAGGTCAATGTTACTAAAACTACAGTATATGGGACCCACACATTTGTGCATGCTCTTTTAGCCCATTTGTATTCCTCATGGGTCCCATATATTTGGTCCACATAGCCTTCTCTCTTCTTCTTCTTGCCCATGATACTGAAAGAATATGGAACCATGTTGTTTTGGCCATTTCAAGCCCAAGTCCAATTTATGTCCAAATAGCCCTCTATTAACCCAGATGGGGTCCATGTGGGTGTATAGCTGGGTATTGTGATGTGTTTTTTATTTATTTTTATCTGGGGTACAAAATGTCACTTTAATAACAAGTCAATGTGTGCCTCATGTTGAGATTGTTCCAAAAACTGGAACCAGTGCCAACTTCATATGGCCAAACTGCATATGAGGGAATTGAAAGTGATTTACAATAAAACTGCCTCTCAAGAATTTTCTTCCACTTTGGTGTATATGTCTGTGAGTTCTCAGGCTGTGCACTCCATCCTCTGTTATGCAGTAATAAAGTGCTTCAAAGCCTATTGAGTGTAATATGTGTCCAAATTTACACTTGCGTGGCAGCTTGAAGCTGTAGGACAGATCTCTCAAAAGGCACTCCCAGGGGAGGAGAGGAACAGAGTGGAGTCGAGTGGCTCACTCCATCCCTTGAAAACCATTTACTCCAAAGTAGTTGGACTGTCCATTTTTGTAGTATTTTGACCACAGCATACCATTTCCCAATGACCTCAGGAAATGGTAAAAGTTTTGAAATAAAGCTTAACATCCTAGTCAGTGTGTCCATGTGTGCACAGGTCCTTAATAGTTTTAGTATTACAGACTCCGAATGGGCCCATGAAGAAAACAACTGCACTAAATGGGCATTATCTAAGAAAGGGACAACTTCTGTGGGTCCCCTGTAGTTTCAATAACACATGAATCACATTAGAAAACTGAACTCTACTTAATTTATCAGTTATTAATCATTAATTACTAATTAACCAGTTAAGTCCCACCTAAAATGCAGGTTGGTACCATTCAGAGTCCATAAGGGCAAATATCAGAAAGAGCCACCATGGAACCTGTGGACAAACCCATGTGTGACCCATTTTACAACCGACTTTTAGCTCATATGTGGCCTACTTAAATGCTGGCTGGGATGTTCCATCTCCTTAAAATGAAACTTCAAATCTAGAAGATGTGGTCATTGTAATAAGTTATAGAAGTTATTTCATCAATCCACACACTGGTTAGAGATTTCCAATGAATCTATTTCTAAAATGCAATTCAACATTAATAGTAAATATACGTACATGTGCGAGTGGGTTCTCTGTTGTTCTTTCTCTTGGGATGGCACATTTTATTTTGGATGCAGACTTACAGACAGGCACCTAGGAAAGCTCACTGGTAATATGGTTTAAACTTGAGAGAAGCAATTTGAAGTTACTCTACAGCAGCAGGATATGCGCTTGACAATGTATCAGCAAAATGTCAAATCTATATCTTAAAGCATTTTAGCTTAAGCAAGGCTGAGCCCTTATCATGAAATCATCAGAGACAACAGTGGGGTCTCTCTGCTTATATCTATGCATAGTACTTGCATTTATAGTTTTAGTCTAAGCAAGGAATGCTTAGACTAAAACTATAAATGCAAGTAGGTGAAAACTAAAAAAAAGAAAATGAGAAAGATGCAATAGATTAGATCAACTCTATTGAGTCAACTCTGCTGTGCACTCTTTGTTTTCTTTTTTCTGATGCTGTCACACGTCCTTCTGCCATCACTTAGCAAAGTGCCAGTCTTCATCTGAACAGCAGGGATGTAAAGAAATGGAGGGTTGCAGAGTGGAACAGGAACATAATTCCTACAGAGAGAAAGTACAAAAGGGCTAAAACCAGTTAATGAGGTGAGATCTTCAGTCAAAGATCAAAGGACAGAGGAGTGGAGGGAAGGTGTGTGAGAGATGAAAAGGAGAATATTCAGTTCCTTTGGCTGAATTTTTGCAGCAAAGAAGGTGCTGCTCATGGTCATAGAAAATACAGTTTTCTTTTGCCACTGTTATTTTTGCATGGTAAGTTGCTTCTCTTTTCAGTCGAGATGGAAGTGACTCATTTCTTCCTGGTCAGTTAAAAAACAAACAAACAAAAAAAAATTCTTCCAAACAAATTAGACATTATCTGTCTGTATTTCACTTGTTTTGACTAACGACTGACAGCTTAGCAAGGAGAGCAACAAAGAATGTGTAGTCAGTGAAAACCGTCGTGTACACTAAAATGGAAATCAGTCCAATTGAGAGAATGGGGCTGGAGAAACGAGGCTTTATTTCTGTCTTCCAGTGTCTTCTGCTTCCTGTTATTCAGGAAGGAATTCACCTCTCAAGATTGAAGGGTGCTTCACAGCAGGGGCGTGAAGAGACTTTACAGTGTATTGTTTCTGTCTGGTTGATTTGCTGCTATGACATAATGAATTTAGCATTCAAGGGCACTTTTTGGTGCTTGTGTGTTGCAGGAATGTTGCATTTGGATGCTTTTATTAGTGCTGTCTGCACAATATATTGGAAAATGATGACATATCTGCAAACTTTGATTGAAACACATTCCTCCTCATATAACTTTTTTAATGTTTCAAATGTTCAATATTTCTATAAGCCCCAACTTTACCATTTCTAGCTAAGCTCTAATTTTTATTTATTTTTTATTTTTGCTTGCTGTATACACTCCTACCATGTGTTGCTGCACCTAAATTTCTCACAGGGGCCATTAAACTTTCATTTTGCCTCACCTCATGACTGAGGTAAAAGGACTCATTAAGCAGGTAGTGATCATAGTTAAGCAGTACTACGCTGAAGGTGACACACCGCAGGGGCACATGATGCTCAGCATGGGGAAATCAAGTCTCCCTCCAGGGAGAGGCTGATAGCCACAGGTGCAACAGAAGCTAGTCCTCATAAGACTTTTTTTTATTTTTTTTTTTCTTCACAGCTACAGTATGCTCACACACATCACCTGAGAACATGTTTGGGATTATGATAAGCATGATCCAGGCTGGAAATTGATACGACATTCAGTATGTGGCATGAAGCAGCCATCTGTTTTCATTCTGTCCTGAACACTATGAGCTGTTCTCCAGTGGTAGAGCAAGCTAAAACTAGCAGCTGCAGAGCTGCACACCTACAATATTTGTTCTGTCAGTAACAGACACCAACAATGCTGGTCTCAGATTTTTGACACCCATTAAAAGCAGAACCTCTTTCTACATCCTTCTACATCCTTCCTTTTTTAAAGGCCTATATATATACATATATACACACACATATATATATTTTACTAAGCCAAATTAGTCTCTATAAGTGAGGGTATGATTCTTGTGTTATTTTGAGAGCAGGTTCTTGATAAAAGCTCATACAAGCTCATATGTACGAAGCGCTGATGCTGCTGGATACGGCAGAACAGAGTGAACCCTGTGGACTGAGGTGAACTTTCCAAAGATCAGCTTGTCACATCGACTCAGGAAACATCCCTGAGGTGAGCTGTGGGTGACAGCTGCTGCCACTCAACTGGCACAGGTAAATGCCAGAAGCCCCACTTGGATACACTGGCTTGCTGAAATACACACACACACAGACTGCTATAAGACACACTGTGTCTTCTATGAACCCAGAAGGAGGAGGTTTAGTATTTGCCACACCGACACCCTGGAGAACACGCTCCAAGCTACCAGGACCATGAATAAACGTTAAATGCAGATACAGTCCTCCAATGTAATCACTTATCACAAGCAAACAATCTGCTTGTCCTCAATGTTCTTCCTGGAAAATGGGAAGGACTGAATAACAATTACAAGACAGCATTGTGCCACAACGTTGTTGCTGCATAAATGACTAAAAAATGAAAAAAAAAAAATTCCATTACAGCAACAATTATAGCTGAATATAAAAATATTTAAAAATGCTAATTTGTTGGACTAATTTAAAACAAATGTGTCATAAGGTTTATTTATATCCTGTATCGGGTTGCTCACAATATGTGTTTGGTTGTCTAATAATATGAATTAATTCTATGTGACAGTTAAAATTACTGTCAGCGTCTAATATACTTCAATTGCTTCTCGCAGGTACATAAACAACATACAGTGCAATCACTTCATGTCATTTGAGTGGGAGTGGAGTTGCAATGTTGTGTAGGGCGACCATGTTGAGCAAGTGTTGATTTGATGCACATTATTGATTTTGTGCATTGATTCTTATCTCATTGTGTTTTATTGGTTTGCATCACATAGTCTATAACATGATTGTAACCCTTGATAACAATTTAATCATCTTATACTTCTCCAAGAAGGATTTCAAATCCATAAAATTGAAAAACTAAATAATAAATAATCCACCCCGTTTCTAGAGATTGTTGACAACATTATTTTGGCCTGCAATACTGAGAAGGACCAGCAGGTGTCTGTAGAGTAGCAGGGATACATCCAGTTTACAGGCTCTCAAATGTTGAGGACAGACACTTTTCAGTTTCTGCTCTACATAAACTGAACATTATTTTATCAGCTTGCAGCTGCTGTGTAGCCTTAACTGCATTTGGGAACATGAGAACACCCACACACATCCATGCTAAAAGGGGCTCTGGCAGGCTGTAATACAGCAGCATCAGTCACACTGTCACCCTGCAGCGAGCCTCCAGCAGAACAAGAGCAGAAACCTCTTCAGAGAGAACTTGAATATTAGATCACAAATATGTTGATATATACATCGAGGTGGGGATCTGAAAGCCACAAGTTCAACGGAGCTGCTTGATTTATGGACCTGTTTGAATAAATCCCAAAAACACTCCAGAGGCTCTCACATGTTAATAAATAATGACCACTTAAGCATGCATGCATGTAAATGAGTTGCAAATGTGTTGGCTTTTCACCACATTACACTGCATGTCATTCAGATATTTCAATCACCATTTGAAATGGTAAAATGTCATTGTTATGTTGACCTGAGCAGCGAGGTGCACAGTGATGGTGGGCGTTAATCAGTTTAAATGATGATAAGTTATTAACTAAAGTTATCCATTAATGACTTTAACCAAATAGACTTCAGCTCAAAATGATAATGTCCCACAAAACTCAAAAGAGATCTGACAAAGGCACATGAGGGAGACAGTTTATCTGAGCTGGTGGGCTTCATTAGCATATATAGCTCTTCCTTTGTTGGTATTAAGTGTCAATAGCCTCTTAAATACAGATTTTTTTTTTCAATAAATTTATAATGCATTAATAAACTGGCCCCGCTATAACAGCAATCATTAATTAAATTAATTCATAAATGATACTACAATTATGTGAAAAAAAGAAAAAAAAAGAAAATTCAAGTATGTGGAGAAAAACTCCTTTAATGCACCGAACATGCTGGACATGCACTCAAAGTAAACCTAAATGTAAATTAGTGCAGACCGCAGTCGTGCTCAGATTTCAGTAAATCAAAATGCAGCATTTCCAGTGTGCCTGTGGAATATTTCTTGAAGCAAACTAATGAAAATATTTTGCAGTACCAATATTAAGCATTTTTTTTTTTAATCCTGTGTCTTTCAGCAAAGGAGAGGCGACTGCGATTGAGACAGAACTACTGAGGGACTACAGGTTTGGACAACAGCAGCTGATAGAGATCTGGGGACAGGCATGCGCCCTCGCCATCGCAAAGGTCTGTCCACGCTTTTCCTCACTGGCAGTGATGTTAGATCATTTTTATTTCTCCATGTCTTTTTTTTTGTGCTTCCTTTGTTTCCTCCTAATTTACTGTAACCATGATGGAAAAAAAACAAACAAAACAAAACCGAGCAGCTGAATCTGTGTGGTCATGGGAATGGGTCATGCATTTCTGCAAATAAAAGCAGAAGCAAAAAACATTGTTAAAGTATATTGTTCTTGTAAATTTTATTTTATTTATTTATTTTTTTCAGTGAAATGGGCTTTTGCTTGAATTGTCTGTTTTCCAATGACTGTTTCTTTGGACCTTTAAATCAGAGGCATTCAACAGTAGAAACCATTTATAGTGATGTGTGTGTTGGCTCTGAAATTTTGATCTTTCATCAGAATTTTCATTATACATATAACTGTCAATTCCTATGATATGCTTTATTTGTCTTATCAGTACAAGATTATCTCTTTGTGTAATGAAATAAGTCTGAAGCAACAAACATCTAACATTTCGATGTCACAGCATCGTTTCATTTCCTTTGCCAGTCTCCGTAGGTACTAACAGAAATCCAATTATAATTCTCTCTGAGGAAATATTCCTGTCAAGCTTTTCAAATGAAATGCTAAAATTCATTTTTCTGTAAATACAGAACTTCTATGAAAGATGAAAAAAATATCCAATCTAGAACCATATTAAAAGTTCAAGCTAATATCAAACTGTGGTCTCAGTCTTAAGCAAATCACATCCTCTACTGTGTATCTCTCAGCAAACCATTTCTAAAGGTCACTAATTTCACCCCACTCCCTTCACATTCTGTCACTTTAAGCCTTTTTTTTAATCACCACAAAACTCGGCGAGTGCCTGGTGTGCCTGTTTGATTGCACAAGAGGTTAAAAAGTCAAAGCTACTGCTGCACTTTCTTACACTTTCTTAATTTGCATTAAATCCACAGAAAATGTCTGATTATTTTGTGGAGGGAATGTTCTAAGTTTCTGTGACATTTACTTTCAAACATTTGAGCGGCTCACCACGGGGCAGAACCGAACACCTGAGCTCACGCCATGGCAGCGCTCCTTGAGCAAACCGCATCAGCTCAGAACCACAGCTCTTTTCTCTGGTGTGGCTGCCGCTTCATTGTGCTGGGATCTGGACTGTGTCAAGCTGAGATGTGTGTGTCAGTGGAGTGCTGTGAGGAACACATGTTGTTGCCTTTGACCAGACCATTGGCTTGGCTTTATGCCATACTGGTTGCCTCAGTGGGCTCTTCAATCGACTGTGATGAATAAGAGTCTGAGCTACAAGACACTCGAAACCCTGCTTTCCTGTTAGGAGGCGGGATGAGGAAAGAAAGGGAAAGAGACAAAGAAAGACAAGCAGAGACACTAATTGGTAGTTTAAAAGCAACACAAATGGGAATGGCTGGCGACATCAGCTTAACGGGGCTTCGGAGATATGAGATGGGAGTAAAAACAGGCTGTGTGGCTGCATCAGTCAGAAGCAGAGACTTTATATTCTCTCCTCAGAGTGTGTGATTAAACCCACCACATCCACTTCCCCTCTATTATCATCAGCTGCTGTTGGCCGCATGCTTGGCCCTCCATCCCCAGAACCAACATCATAGTCTTACTAGACAAACATGGCCTGGATGCTATAGATCACGGCTGCCCACGGCTGCCCACAGCCGCCAGCAGCGCGCAACCACTTACATGACATCACAGCTATTTAAAGAAAATTACAGTAGAAGTAGATGTAGACAGTCTGATTTTACTGATTTCATCGTTGGCCTGCTGCTGTTGGCTACTACACAAGCAAGTCTGTGTGCAGTCTCACACACACGCACACACCTACACCTCTGGTTGCCAGATAGATTATAGGTTTTCTGTAAGTAATCGCTTTTGGATTCCAAGAGCCGCAACCACCAGTTCCAGACTGTTTGTGATTTTCTATCAGTCTGAGGCTTTTCAACACCTGAATGGAGACAGGAGACGTTTTTGCTACCACACAGCAATAAATTAGTCGACAGTTTACAAGAGTCCCTGGACTTTAGTTTGGTCTTCTATTACAAATATTAGAGGCTCTACTTTCCTGTGAGTATATTTGTGTTCTTAGGCCCCCTGACAGTGTTTTCACAGACTCAGTATGTGTTTCAGGTTGATTGGGAATGGCGGTCCATGTTCCTTTAGCATTTATTTTAAAGTAGTATTCCCTGAGAGATGTTATTATAATCAAGACAGGCATATGTTTTTCAGGATGTATGTGTGTGGAGGAGATTTTAGTGGTGCATTGCTCTTGTGTCTGTACTCTCATAACCTTTCAAATACGTCACTGGGGCACTTCCTGAAGTTTGATCCTGTATTCACTTCCTAAAACTGTAATATAAGATACTGCTGATTTACAAAACAAGATTGTCTACTACAACCATTCTCTCTTAAAGAACCATGACTTATAGAAATACATTATTACTTTATCATAGTTGTCACTGAAATAACCTCAAGCAGTTAAAAATACACCTACTGAAAAATCCAAGGAACTAGCTGTCTTAAACTGTAGACGTCACAGGTCCATTGCATCATAAATATCCCTGAAAAATATATTGCTTTCTTAAATCTGAGCCATGAAACCATTTTGTTATGGGAAAAATGTTACAGAAGTACAGTTGTTTGAATCAAGTTGCATGCAAAGTGCACCAAGATGTTTCAGTTGACATAAACTCAGTGTTCATCATTTCTAGATATAAATCTTCACAAAAGACTCCAAAAACACAGAGAAATGAGGTCACACTTGCAAGAAATATGCATCCAGTCATTAAAGAAAAGCTATGAAATCCAATATTTATGTGTACATTACCCTAAAAAGTACCCATTTTTGATTAAAAAGAAGAACATGAGAGAACAATGAACAAAACCAACTCGTGCCAAGACAAAATAAGAAATTCTCTTTGCTAATTGTTCTCATTTAATCAGTGTTTTTGAAAGGCCAACATCAAAATGATGTCTGGTTTCAATATATTTGTGCTAGGGTATTATGCTTCCCTTCTCAGTCAAATTATGCATATGATTCATAATGTACCATAATTTTGTCTGAACCTATTCAAGCGTTTAACAATAAGCAATCTAATGGTTTTCACAAAGTGCTTCTGCAGGTTTTGACGTGAGGGATCAAACGTCTGGCAGAATATGTTTCCTTCAAAACCTGACAACATGCCCAAGCTATGATACGCTGCATTACTGATTGACATTATCGAAAATATTAACATAATACATCTAGCTGAAACAAAGCAACAGCAATCTCACATTTACACCCTTTTAACTTGATGGATTTTTCAGCATAGCAATTGACTAAGTATACAAACACAGGTAGATCTTCGTCTGCTAAGGCATTGCTAGCTAATGCATCTCCTCCTGTGTCTACAGGTTGGCTTGCTGCAGGGTCATCAGCCAGGCACTACCATTGCTTAATGTTTTGGTCCTTTAAAATGGGAACGTCTCCTGGAGGTGGGGCAGCGACAGGGACATCTCCCAGTTGCCCCCTGCTGCCTGCCCTTGAGCTTGGTGGTGCCCCAGCATGTTTCCCTTCTCTTCAGCCAGAGCCAGAAGCTACTTTTCTCTGCCTCCTCTTCCAGTTCTTTAGTTTCTTTCCGAAGGCTTGCCCCACCCCCACGCACCCAAATCTCTCAGGAGATGGATAGCTGATGTCCTCACCAAACCATGGCAGTCAACCCCTACCGGGTAAATAGTGGTTCTTCATCCCACCTCCTGCAAGGTCTAAGTATTTTAGTCTCTTCCCCTCCCATGCAGCCTCCGCAACTGCTTCCATGTTATGGTTAGCTCAATGAGGAGAATGGTCTTGGTGCTGCTGTGTCTGGGTAGAGGCTTGTGTTAGTGATCTCAGTGGGAAACTGAAGCATCCTGCCAGTCAGCTCTTATATTTCAGTAGTGCTTCATGAGAGATGATATCCATGGTGACCTCTGAGGAGCTCACAGTGCAGCTTTTGCACTTCCCTCCCCTTCTTGAATGAACTGGATGTGCTGGTCCACTGCTGGGGGCTAGTCTCTGCTGGCTTCCTGCCTCTGCCCCTCTAGGATTTCTGCCAGCTTTCTCAGGATTGCCATCTATATTGGCCTTGGGAGAGTGCGGTCTTGCACCCTGACAAGATGTGGTGGAGGCTTGCGCTCCTTGTGTTACAAAGAGGGCACCATTCCTCCTTGCCCAGCCACAGACTCTGTGGGCAGGGGAGAGAGTGGTATGTGGCTCTTACCAGAAAGCTAAGCCTTGCCTGCGGGATCTTCCAAAGGTCTGCCACACTGATGGTTTTGCCAATCACGTCCTCCCATATTGTCCAATCCCCCTGGCGCCCGTGAGCACCGGCCTTGATCTTGAGACATTTGTTCTCCATGTTTGCCACCTTCAGCTCCTTCCTCTCTTTCCTGGTTGCCTTTGACCAGAACTTTGGGGCCTCTCCATACCCAAGACCAGCTCTTCCTGCCTGCACTTTGCAGATGATTTCTTTGCGCTGCAGCCTGTTTATTGCCTTGTTGACTTCAGCCTGGGCTTCCCATCTCCAGCTAGTATGGATCTGGACACTGGTGTCCTTCATAATCAGGTTGGTGGACTCCTTCATCTCAAGCACCAGCCTGGCCTTCTCCTGCATGTAGCCTACAGCGATTGACTGCAAGGGCAGCTGCAGGATGTTTCTTCAACAGAGACCAGCCCCTGACAGGCATCACAGCAGACCCAGCAGTTTCCAGATAAGCATGTTGATTTTCCCGTCCAACTTGCTTACTGCAGATACTGGGATCTCGTGTAGCTTCAGCGGCCACATTATCCTGTGGTACAATGCCATATGGTAACACCAGGCCTTGAGTTTTACTGGGAGCTGGCATTGGTCTATCCTTGAGAAGCCATCTGTTAGCTGCTTCATCACAGCTTTTCCTACTTACTTGTCTGAGAGCTCTGCTGTATAATGTCTCCACAGGCTTCTGATGGGATAGTCAAGTAGGGGGATCTTCTCCCTGCTGATAGCAAAGATGGTGCGATTGCTTCTTATCCCCTTCTGGAGAGAGAGGGTTTAGGATTTGACAGGTTGTATTTTCATTCTTGCCCATGACATCAGCTCATCCACTCTCTTCTGCAGCCTTGAAGTACATGGTGCTGTTGGCAGAAGGTTGGTGATGTTGTCCTTCAAGGCTCTCAGGAGAAGTTTCTGGCCTGATGGCAGTCAGATTCCTCCCACCATCTGCCTCGCCTCAATGAGAATTAACTCAAACGCAGCCACAAAGAGGATGGGGGTTACTGAGCACCCCATTATGATGTCAGCTTCCAGCTGCTGCCACCCTGTTGTACAATCCTGTTGTGAGAAGGCCTATTGCAGGTCGCTGAAGTAACTTAGTCACATTGGCTTTTTTGTTGGCTGTTTGTTCTATTTTACTTTATGTATTCTTTAGAAAAATCACTCTTTCTGAACTTTTACCTTTAACCTATATGTTTGAATATCTTCACAAGACACTTATCTGCACAAAGGACACATGGAATGTGCCTGACGTTTCGTGCAGCTTATAATCATTGTTCTGGTTTGCATATAACAGCCTTCCCCATTCTCAACATTGTGTATGCGACACTTACTGGCAACAAAAAAGTAGTGAACAACATGGTGAAAAAAAATGGTAATAGACAGTAGAGTTGTGGGTCTGACAATAATCATTACAAATGAGGTAAAATATGATTGATTGCAGGGTATGATGCCTTTAATCTAGAGCTTTAAGGAAATTGCTCTGCAATACCAAAGTTGATTCTTTTTCCCATTCACAAGTCCAGAAAGTTTAATTACATTTGTCTTGGCTGCTTATGCTTCATCTTGTTGACAGACAGACAAACATTGGATAATGATCCTCGCCTTCTGTCTCTGTTCTCAAAATGAAAAATGCTGTCTTGCTTTATTGTCTTCTAATCTTAGTCTTTTCCTCTAAATCACTACCGTCCTCCTTTCTTAATGATATCATGAGCTGTGTGGCTCACAGCAGCCATAACAGTCTCTCTTCCATCTCATTGAGTTTGTGTGATGATTTCTCAACTGAGCTGTTATGATGGAGATAACAGCCGTTGTCTCTTATTCTGCAATCATCACTCCACTAAATGTGCTCCTAGTCTTGATATCTATCCTATTATCCAACATAGGGAATGGCCTATTATTCCACTTGAACTTTGTGCTGCACTGACAACACTACTGAAAGTTGTATTATACTGTTTTTATACAGTGTCAGCCTTTTATGTTTTTCTCCAACATTTGGAAGTCCAAGTTCATTAGTGGATGTTTTCACTCCTCTTTAAATATCAGCCTGGAATTAAAGACTTGTTATTTTTTAAAGTTGGTGCACCAACAGGTATGTCATAAATGCACTGGCACAATAAAACAGTTACATTAGACCAAAATTATTTTAATAAAGTGGTGACACCTTGCAAATTATTAACTGCTCTGTGTGAGTTAATGAATTTAAAATGAGGTCATAAGTTTGCGTGGTTGCTGTGAAGAATTCGGTTTGAACTCAGTGGGTTTGGAAACTCTCCATTTGCAATGTGTTTAAAAAGTTGTACCCTTTAATTCATCTAGTTATTCTGTTCTTCTGATATACTATCTTCTTGTCTTTATTTAACCTAAATACATACTGCTTAGACTGTAATTTATGGGCAGGGCTCTGATGTGTCTACAGTTATAGACTGTTAATGGTAGTGCTAAAACTGACACACATTTATTGGGATCTAATTGGGCAGGATTTCTGCATAAACCGGTACTCTTTCAGTTTCCTGTTCCTCTTCTGGTTCACGTTATTTTGCTGCCACCTATGCAATGATGATGTAATAATGTAACAATGCAAAACTCCACTAATTGGCCCAAGAGCATCTAATAATCCATACTGTAGCAGTGTATCTGGTGCTTTAAAGGACCTGTGGAAAATCTGTGGAAAATGAATGGACACAGTTAATGTAATATTGTAACTGAGTGTACACACACACACGCAGTAACACATTCACTCACACAGCATTTCTGTTTAGGTGAGGAAGATGGAAGGTTGGCAAGTCAGAATGACAGCACTGCAGGCGAATACCTGTCTGGTTTAAGAAGGTGTGGGCTGATTTACAAGGGAGTGTGGGGCCAACAAACAAGACAAATGCCAGCAGCTCACTGGAGTCAGGACGTAGACGGAAAGTGTGTTATATATACGGAGGTATCCCATGAAGAGGACACTGGTATTTTTTCCACTGCTGTCAGGGTTATTTTAATGAGATTGAGCCTCCTCTCAAACACTGAAGAGACCATGGAGCTGATGCCATTTCCAACCTCTTCTGGCATCCCTGGCATGCTTCTGTCAGGTATTTAGAGTATGATGGAGAGTTTGAGTATAGATCAAATGACTTGGACTGAATAAGAGGGATAGGTTGAAGGGATAATACCAAATACTGCCGGCAATCTATCTTCCTTTTGTTCCACCATCAGTAACCCCTAATATTTTCTGGTTTGTGCATCTCTTTTATCCTTTTCTCTGTCTCAGACTTCAGCTCATGTTGTTTTTAACTCTTTGCCTCCCACTTCTTTTTTTGTCTGTTGACCAGGCCTACCCTCTCAGCTCATTAACAAAGAAGCAGCCAACAGTGCTAGTGATCTGTGGTCCAGATCAACATGGCTCCATTGGCCTTGTGTGCGCCCGACACCTGCGCATATTTGTAAGTAAAATACAGTACATAAGTCTAAGGCAATCACAATATGCAACATGACAAATTGTAAGTTGATTTAAATGGCCTATTCAGTCAACACAGGGAAAAACAGCCAGCAGACTTTAACTTGTGTTTCAACTAACAGGGGATCCCTTAAACAGGCCCACCGTGCTTTACAGAATTTCATTTCTGCTTCTCTAAATGGCTCAGCGCACTTATCCCATTACCCTCTCTGCAAGGGCACTTAGACAGTCATGATATCATGCTATTGTTACTCTCGTTAAAGCTGTCTTAAAGCTGCCTTGTCTCAGCAGCTGCAAGGGGATATCATAACCGTGATGCCTGAAGCTCAGCCGCATACCGACTGACATGTCAAGAAAACATGTTTTAGAAAGAGGAATCCATTCTCTCCAAACAGACTTGTGATTTTAGAGTCATTTCATTTGACTAGATGGTGTTGTGTTCCTGCTTTAGTTCATGACTTTATTGGAGCGGAAATATTGAATATGTGTTTTTGGGATCTTTGGCTAAGAATGGAATCCATCTGCACACTTTACCATATGTGTCTGACATGCTAGATTTACAGAGCATTGATAGTTAAGATTAAAAACATGTTAGGCAGACTTTATTTAAGCAGTCTGAGATCTCTCCGTGGAGTCTCCTTCTCTTCCATCTTCTCCCACTTGATTTTTTTGCAAGGCCAAGAACAAGGTCAGAGGTCAACTTTGAGGGAAAGATTTTTACCCTGGAATCCCATGAATGAAAGAGAAACTTCTCTGTAACTTTTCTTGATAAAAATCCATTAATCATATATTTACCTTCTGCATATGCAACTTGCCTTTAGTTAATCGTGACTTCATGACCTGTTTAAAGTGACTGCTAACTGTACCTGGGTGATTGGGACCACACTTGACTGAGTTTGCCACAATTTAGGGAAACTGAAATATTGACTTTAGACAGAGTATCACTTCCTCCGTTTTAGACTATATGTCTTTCATGGTGTGATGTGAACCCTGTCAGCACATAAGCACGCGCATGCATACATGAGGTGAAGTCTTCAGCATACATGCATGTCCACATTCAGCCTGAAGCCTTAGTGCAGAACTGAAAATGTGATTAGACAGAGCATAGAAATGAATGATCACCCGCAGGTGAACGGTCCAGCTTTCTTCTCACGTCATGACTAGATGTCTGTGTTCACAAAGAGTCTCTTGTGCATCTTTGATCTTTTCCACTGCCAGATACGGAAGAGAATAAAATGTGCCATACCGAATGACAGACATATTTCTTGCTCAAAGTATAAGTAGTATTCATGAAGATTAAAAAGTCATTTGATTATAATTTGTAGTGTATTCTTCTATTAAAATAAGGGATTAAAAACATTTAAAACAAGTTGCATTAAAAACTTGCAACTTAAATAGTTCTCCATGCAGCAGAACAAACATTTTTCTCCAGACAAAAAAAAAGTTGAATGTTTTAACTATGAGTTCCAGGCCTGTGTTTAAAAAACAGAATAGTACAAGACAGCTTTATCCCTCAAGGAGTGGAAGTGTGACTGTGCTAGATGTTAGCAATTACTGGAAAAAGGCTCTCACCCTTTGCTTATTTATGTCTCATGGCTCAGCAACCTTACTGACAGCCATTTATTTAGTTCTTACCCAGCCTGATACACTGTGATGGCGTTACTCTTCATGTGGTAAAAGGCATGCCAGGGCCATGAGCCAACCTCAGGAGGGACACATACACACAAACAGTGGATGTAGTTTGGATCAGCTCAGTGGCCTGTGGAGATCATGATGGTAATGATGTTGGTGGCGATATGATTGTTTTGGGATCACTAAGGAGGCAACTCGCTTGACAAATCACTTCCTTTGTAGGGCAGCCTCAGCTGAGCCACATCTAAAATAACATGTTCTGTTTATTTTCTGGCTGGGATACATTCTGTTCACCACCTGAGTAGAAAATTCATTTAAAATTAAAGCTCAAAGGTCCAGAGGACAGTAAGAGGAAGGTTCAGCACCATGGTTGAAATATTGAGGAGCAGGCTGTCCCAGATTATTAATTAAGTGGCAAACTACTAATACATGATAAGTACAAAACCACTACAAGTAAAAGTACATTTTAAACTTTATCCTTCTAAAATAAGTATTCTACTACCTGAGAGACTATGTGATACTTTGTGAATACTGATGCAGCAGTGCATAATATACTTTCTATTACTGGTTAATTCCAGCAACTATTAACCAGTTACTTTCTGCACTTACAGTAGTCTTAATAGATACTGTGTGATGCAAAAAAAAAAAAAAAAACAACAAAAAAACCCCAACAACAACAAGAAAGGAAGAAAAGAAAAAGACAACACAAACCCACTCATACATGCAGACACCCAGACTGCTGAGCCACACTGCAGGTTCTGAGAATTATTTTTGTGACTGTGTAAAGGTCATCGATCATAAGTGCTTCCTGCTGAGCATCACAGACTCTCAGACTGCAGAAGTCTGGATTTTTGCTTTTCCAGCACATAAGGGAAGTATTCATTCAGAACCTATAGGAACCACAACCTCCAGTCCCCTGTCATCAAAAATTTCACTCTTCTCAAACAACAAGCTGAATATCCATTGAAGCATTTTCCGTAATAAAACCTCCCGGTGTTTGTTAAAACCACTGGCTTAGAGTCCAGTTACATCATTTTCTCTCAAGCTAACATTTTCCTCTATGTGTGGTTTGCCTTTTCTTCTTTTGTGTCACTTTTCTGTTGCCTTATCTTCTGCAGAACTACGAGCCCACCATCTACCATCCAAAACGCTCATCTCACAGTCTGCACCAGGATTTCACAGTTCAGTGTGAGAAGATGGACATTCCCTTCCTTTCCTATCTCCCTACAGAGGTCAGCACCATGCTACTCTGACACACGTTTTAGAAGCACTTCACTCTTTTTTATTTTTTTAGGCAGTAAAGTTAAATTGGAATTGCTTTTGTTTTTTTTGGAGTTAAACCACCTTCTCATTTATGTAGATCTGCCTGGAGTGACTCTTAAGATAACAGCTTTCTTGTATTTTCTTGACAAGTGTTAAAGCTACTATTAACCTTCTGAAGCAGTTCATGTGTTGGAGAGGCAGGTGACCTTCTAGAGCAGGGGTGTCAAACTCATTTCCATGGAGAGCCACATCAGCATTATGGTGGCCATCAAAGAGTCAGTGGTGACTGCAAGACTGTAACTATGTAACTACTCCTTAATTCATTGTTAAATAATAGCTGTAAAATAACATTGCAATTTTTTTTATATGATATACTGACTGTAAAATTGTGAGCTTTGTGTTATTTGAAAAGCTGACTTTTTTTAAAAAAAACAGAAAATGATGACTTTATGTCATAAACTGCACTTTTTCTATAGCCTTAAAACAACTTTTTGCTGTGAAATCGCACATTTTGCAAAATTGTAACCTTTTTTTTTAGATCTTAAAACTATTTTTTGTAAACTCACTGACCTTTGTAAAATTGTGGATTTGGTAATATCACAACGAGGTCACAAAAAGTAAGTTTTTGTTGTAAATAATGACTTTTGATGAATTGTGTGTTTTGATCGCAAAAATCAAGCATTTAATGTTATATTGTGACCATTTAACTTTATATTGCAATTTTTTTATGTTGGAAAATATTGATTTTTTGCAAATCAGCAAAATTGTAAGTTTCAGTGTATGCAGCATTCATTTTTAGTATAAGACAATTATATGCCCTTCAAGATGTGATGTGGACCACATAAAAAATAAAAAAAAAAATAAGAAAAAATAATTTGACACCTATGTTCCAGAGAATCAGCTACTCCAGGTGTTTGTTACCTTTCGCAGAGTTAAGTCAACTGTTTCCTCCTCTTTCCTGTCAAGACAACAGGATGGAGGCTGCTGTGGCATATGCTGTGCAACTTGTGAAACCTGCTACCTTGAAAGAAACAAAACTTTCCCTGAGCTATCAGGGAACTACCCACCCCCCATTTGTTAATCTATTTGCTTGATTGTCATTTTATGGAAGAGTATTTGGACCACTGAAGAAAAATAGAATTCTGAGATTAAAGTCAGAATTCTGAAATTTAAGTCAGAATTCTTACTTTTTTTTCTCAGAATTCTACTTTTTTTTCTTCAGTGGCCCTAGTAGTCTTCCTTATCATTTTACATCTCTTTAAACAAAAAAAATAATTTTAACTTTGCATGTCTCAGCAACCACATGATTAACGTGAATGATTCTTTTAATCTTATCCTGTTAGAATATATGTTTTAAAGAACAGCAGAAAAATTCACTATTAGTCTATGGAGGCGTGGTGATGATACCTGAGAAACATGAGCTAGTCACAAGCCACAAGTTAACTTTTCATGATACTGATGCTGAGATATGTTCTGATCAGGTGCAGCTCATAAATGATGCCTACAACCTTGTGATTGATGCCATGCTGGGCCCTGAGGCAGACTGTTCCAACATCAAGGAGCCATATTCTGGTATTCTGGTCACCCTGAAGCAAGTCAAGATTCCCATAGCAAGTGTGGATGTGCCCTCAGGTAAATAGTGTAAAAAAAAAAAAAATGATAAGGTGTAAATATCAGACTCAAGACCACCTAACAAGGAAAGATGAGTGAACTATACAAGGCAGCTGTCTGGGAGCCTTAGCTCCTGGAGGGACCATTTTCCTGGTGCAAATGCGCACATGGAGAGCAAATAATGTTACTTATACCTGCTAAGCCTGAGTATGACTTTTAAGGAAAATTGTTGAAATACTCCCCTTTTTCTTTTACAGGTTGGGATGTAGAAGAACCAAGTCAGGATGGAATAAATCCACAAGTTCTCATCTCGCTTACGGCACCAAAAAAGTGTGCTATAAATTTCTCTGGGAAGCATTTTTTAGCCGGACGCTTCCTGCCCTATGACATTCAGAAAAAATATGAGCTCAA
Source organism: Arrhamphus sclerolepis (assembly GCA_037176975.1). Taxonomy (NCBI): domain Eukaryota; kingdom Metazoa; phylum Chordata; class Actinopteri; order Beloniformes; family Hemiramphidae; genus Arrhamphus; species Arrhamphus sclerolepis. Next base: position 16,973 of record JBAMYA010007036.1, on the reverse strand, counting down.
TCTCCCTGACTTCCCAGGCTCAGACTATCTCATAGAATTGTAACAAATGGAATCATGAGCGCCACCTCTCCCATGTTTGTATTTTATAGATTGTTAATGTGATTTATTGTCAGCCTCTCATTTGTTTAGATTTGGACATATTAGCCAAATGTGCTGTTGAGCTAGAAGGATGATATTTAGAAACTATGTCTTGAGTAATGTCTTCTAGGGAATGTCATAAGGAGTCTAGTATCAGTTGACTTGTAAAAGCTGTAGCATTGCACTGTTTTTCTGATGTCCAAAGGCAGCGAGGAAAAAAAACAACTAATTTTGTATGATGTCATAGACTGGAATGTTTTTTTTTTCTTAAAAAAGTACTTTCTATGTTACAGTGATTTTATGTTCTGATGTTTACCTTGCATTTACATTACTACTTGAGTTAGCTGCTGAGATGACATGCCATAGGCTGGCAACTTAAAACTTTGTGTTCATGTGATTTTTATGTGTTTGGTCAGCCTGTATCTATTTATTACTTTTGTTTTTGTTACTTCATTTGCTTTAAAAAAAATTTAAAAAAAGAAAGAAAAAGGTAATTGTTGTCCAATAAAAAGAAGTTAAGTTTTAGGAAGTGTAAGGTCTGGTATTTCTTTGCATCAGCAGCAATGGTTAAAGGTGCTGATGGCTTGATGGTCCATCTTTGGCATCATGTCAGATAATTCTGGTAAAATGATGGATTTGAGTCTATTAGGAACCCAGTAACACAAGCCTAAGTTAATTATGGAAGAAATGCTTTTTTTCTTCTTTTTAATGGAAAGTCCAGCTTCAGTTTGATGCACTGTAACCATGTGGTAAAAAACTCAATTACATCAGCTTTAAAGCAACACACAAATAGCCAGATAGATCTCTTTTACTGTTTAGCTCTGCGTCTGTGTGGCCCCATGATGGACTGCTGACCCATCCATGACACAACACGTCTGTTGTCCGAAAACACCCATGCCCTCTGACTATTAATAGGTAGTAGGAGTTATAGAAAGTAGAAAAAGTTAGAAATGTATAAACTTCTTGGAAACTTTTTATTTTGCACATATGCCACAACAGCCTATCAACATTTCTTTACCAGCCATTTTTATTCTTATTGTTTTCTTTTAGTCAAACAACTCATGCAGTGAAAATCTTAAACACTTTATTCAAGAGAAAACAGGATTGAGTTTTGTCATCTAGGCTCTGCTGAAGTACCATTACTGAGGATTACTTGGAGATATTAGGCTACAATCAGAGCCTAAAGGTGAAACAAACTTTTTTTTTTTTCAATAGCACAAGTAAACTTGATTGGTGAGACACCCGGGGGGTATTTGAGAGATAAGTACCACTTCCTCCTCATAAAAAGGCCTAATTGGAATGAACCACGCAGAGGACTGAAAGAAACTCACACGGCAGAAATTGTCTGCCTGAAAAAACTTCCGCGGGTAATTTTTTGTTGTTTTATTTTTATGAAACAATAACAAAACGGACATCTTACTTACACCGCCAATTGTAATCTCAAAATGGTCGACGTTTTGCTGTGGTCGTGTGGGTATTTCTAAACAGGATGTGTCAGGAAACTGATATCTTTCACAGGAATGTAAAAAAAGTGCTGTTAGTTCGTACCCAAGTTTCCTAACACACAAACAGACTCAGAGTCAAAATATCATTTTTATAAAAAATAGTTTGACTTGCAAGGAGCACAGAGTATGGTTACGTACAAAAGTTGTGCTGAGGTACAGCTCAGCTCTTAGGGATTATATGCAGTTACAATTCATTATCATCTGACATTCAAGCATCCAGTCATCATTCAGCATCAACCCGTGTGCAGCTTCTGTCCTTGAGTGGAATCACTGGTTCCAACCAGTTACATGAACCAGTCAGCCACACAGTCCTTTATCAGCTCTTTTCTCACGCATGTAATGTTCTCAGTATCTTATTTAATCAGAAGAGACAATCTCTAGTATGGTATTATTCAGCATTAATATGGCACTAATCAACACATTTAAGAAAAAAAAAAGTAAATATATGTATTTTTCTGACAGGATGGTTATCTTCTCCACGTGTGCTTTCTTCAGGTTCCTTACTGCTATCATAGCTGCTGTTTTCTTGGGTGCTGGCTTTCCCTGAATGATATGCTTAACTTGGATGTGGAACTTGGATGACACATGGTCTTTAATTGCTTCCAGTTTCAGGATTTTTGTCCCGACAGTAAAGTAATTTCCCTTTTTCTTTTTTTTTTTTTTTGGATTCTGAAGCATACCAGAAACAAAACATAGTGTCATGTAATGGAGGTGTAGTGGAGGACCCAAACCCGAGAGAGGAGGCAGGAGGCAGGAGTAATAGATCAAAATGTGATATTTAATGAAATCAAAACCAAAAATGCTTCCAGGGCAGGAAAAAATTGAAGTACAACAAAACCAGAACCAAAAATCCCCAAAAAGCTAGGCAAAGACCAGAACTAAACTCAAGACACAGACGTGGGGAGCCAAACATACAGAGCAGCACAGGGCAGACAAAGACAGGACCTTATATACACACAGAGGGGTAACGAGACACAGATGAAACACATCAGGGACACAAGGAACAGAAAAATCAAGCAGAACATAACAGAACTTCAAACTAAAATCAGGACAAAACCAAAAACCACCACCACAAACACTGAAAAAAACCAAAGCTAAAATCTAAACCATGACACATAGACTGGCTGGTGTTGTTATATGTCAACCAGTCATATAAACCAATGTCAGATATACTGTTTTCCTTATTGAGTCGAAAATAAAATAAAATAAAACATAAAACAAATATCTTTCAACTCTTGCTAATGACAAAAAGTGTTTATATTTTGTGTTTTAGTTAACTTTCATGCTGTGGTAATTTTTTTTTTGTCTCTCACACAAAATGTCCGTGTTAAATGGACTCAGGAAGCAATTGTGAATATATATGAATACAAAACATGTATTGGATATCATTAACTTTCAATTCATTTCACTTTATTTATATCGCAACTGTTCACAACAAAAATTATTTGCAATTTTCACTTTACACAGAAAGCAAAGAAGTTCAATTTAGTCCAAATATATTTCAGTTCCGTTCATTTTTCTTGCAATTCTGTTAATTCATTCCAACAGAGCACAGATTCAGAATTTATACAGTATATTGCCAGTTCGTAAACTGTTAAGAAACCCAACAGACTGCATTGATTCTTCGATTTGGTTGAAAAACTCATGCTGAGCAAGCACAAGGTGACTGCTGAGAGGAACCCCTCCCCAAAAAACAACAACAAAAAAACAAAACAAAAACAAAAAACAAAAAAACAATAAAACAAAACAAAATAAAAACAAAACAAAACCTAATAACAGATAGAAAACCCACCAGGACATCCAGGCTCTGAGACGACAGGAAATAGAATCCAATAAACATAGAGGGATTAGTCCCGGGATATTTGTTAATGAGAAAGTGAGAAACTGCAATAATAATAATAATTACATACACATACAAAAAGCCGAGAACATAATGAAAGATGTTACGCTCTGTCTCGCCCCCCAAACCCTCCACCTTCCGACCATCCTGGCAATTACCTGCACATGTTGACTGGATGCCACTGTGTAATGCCCGCTGGTGTGACCTTCCTGCAGTCCGGCCCTCCAACCACCATATTTATATATTTTCATAGCAGATATTTAAATTCACATATTTTTGAACCTCTCCCTGTCCTGTTTCCCTCTTCATTTCTGGCTATCAGCAGGAGGGTCCCCCCATAACTGAGCCATGTCCTGCTCAAGGTTTCTTCCCAGGAGAAAGTTTTTTTCTTGCCACAGTGCTCCGGGGTCATGCTCTGGGTTTCCCAGAAGCCCAGAGACAACTCTGTTGTAAACAGATGCTATATAAATAAAATTACCCAGTGGTCAAGGCCTACAGCAGCTTAACTAAAGGGACGGTTCAGGGAATGCAAGCAAACCAACTGTAATTTTTTTTAAAGGGTTTTAAGCCTAATCTTATAGGTAGAGATGATGTTTGCATCTCAAATGCAAACTTGGTGCTGGTCTGTTATAATAATGTAGAAAATGTGAGTTTTTTTGCGTTTTATGACAATAAGGACAGAGGCTTTTGAGACTTTAGAGTTAAACTAATTAAGACTAAGTGCAGGGACTATGTTTTTATGTGTAAGAAAAATAAATAATTATAAATCCATTCTGGATTTAACAGGAAACCAATGAAGGAAAGCTAATAGTGGAGAAATCTGATCTCACTTGCTAATCCTCATGAGAACTCTCTCCACAGCATTTTACAGAGACTGTTCAGAATAATGTCAGGATATCTTACTAACAAGGAACTGCAGTAATCTAATACTGAAGTAACATATTTTTGCTAAGTATTATGTAGCCACCATAGTGATTGGTAGGTTGATTATACTGACTCACCCTTTTACATTTAGTAGCTACGGGGAAATTCCATAACCTGACTCACATACTCTTTAAATTATATATATAATTTATTTTCTCTTGCTGTACCAGGAGTTATCATGGACGTTGAATACCATGATAACTCTTTGTCACAGCAGACTGTCTTTAGACTTAAATAATGGTCATTACCGACCTAGCTGTAAATAAGCATTTCACAAGCAATTAGTGTTGGGCTTCTTAGATGAGGCATACCTTTACATCTGTTTACTGGATCCCACCTGGATTTGATCTAGTAATGGAAGCCATAAACAGGTGTTATCAGGCTATAATGAGCTACAGACAAAGGTCTTTCATTAGTAAGCACAGTGCTTTGGCTTTCAGAGAGAATGACTAATACTGGGGCTGCTGTGCTGTTTATGGATGAGGTAATGTGTATTTATACAAAAGCACAGGAGCTTCTTCGGGATATTAATGCACATATGCCCAGTGTGTGAGCACATGTGTGAGTGGGTGTTGCAAGTCAGTGAAAAGGAATGTTGATCCGTTTTTCAGTTGGTGGTATTAATTCTCAGACATGAACTGAAAAAGGTTGCAGAAATATATCTAATCTGAATGGCCTTGTCTTACATGCCAGTCTAAACCCTGTCAGGAAACAAAGGCTTGTCACCACTTTGTCACTTGTGCTTTTCACGAAAGCAGATAAGAAATTGCCTTTGGAGTTTCTGGTGGTCTATAAAATTAACCAGTCATAACTGACAGCAGCAAATGTTAGGATATCCAGAGAGTGATGGCGCAGAATACAAAGCCATAAACAAAACGTTACTGTGTAAACACATGCACTTATATATAGGTTTGTACAATATACAATATAATCCTGGATATTCTTCAGCCTCGGTCAAAGTAAACAAATATCATCAGTAAACTGCTGAATACCAAAACCAAGTGAAGTGCATAACTACACTAAAATCATCTGCTTGATATAGGCTCTCCTTTTTCTGTTGACGCAGCTCTGATCCACCAGGTCACAGACTGATGATCTCTGGTGCTCTGCTGCCCTGGTTCTGGGATTTCAGGTTCTGGTGTGTTGTGAGGAAGTTCTATGGATCTGACTTGTTGGATTTGGAGAGCATGGAAGGTTAACCAGGGAAGTAAATGTGTGGCTGAAGATCACAAACAGAGCCAGTGGTGAATGTTAAATCCTTCATGTGAACTTCTGTTTAACTGATCTACAAACACAGGCACAACCAGCCTACAGTGTTTTAATGATCAAGGTATACCAGAAGAAACATAAATTAGTGTAGAGGTGAAAATTAGTAGAGCTGTAGATAACATAAATGTATACTACATGGCCATCCATGGTCTTGATTCTTTGTTCTTGATGTTTGTTGATTATAATAAAATCAAATAAAACTTTATTCATAGCACTTCTCATATGCAACACAAAATGCCTTGAAAACAAAGTAAAAACAGATAATGGCATGCCTCCGGTGCATAGGTCATAGGTAGGTAATATCAGTATTAATTAATGGAGAAATTTACTGCATAACTGTCTCATAACACACGTCCACCTCTCCATCCATGACTACATTCTTGCTACATCCTTTTTTTCTCTCCTAACAACTGCCTGCATGTTTAGTGTCATAATTTGATAAGCCAGATATGTAGGAATGTTTTTCTTGCAGAAGATGTTGATTTTTCTGTGCATAGATGTCAGTGAGAGTAAACGTGTCAATCCCCAGCCTTCTTTGACAGTATAATCGAACATATTTTATAAACACCTGAAACCCAGATTCTTTCACTGAAATCATAGACAGTGATGCCCGGAAGTGCAGGAAACACACAAGACAGTGATCAATGTGTTTTGTGTAGTATGATGAGACACGAGGTGCTTGTGTGCTGTGCTACGGGTGAAAGTACTAATCAATGTGTAATGCTTTGTGTGTAACCCCCCCTCTTCCACAACAGGGTTAAAACATCTCAGCAGTCAGACATAAACCAGTGATGTTGACCACTAACACTTGTTCAGCATCAACATGTGACCCTCAACCCAGTACTGCAGACTGAATCACAGTTGATGCGGGTGTGTTGGGACTGCGTCATGCAATACATCTTCTCCCATGCATTGGGTTTTTCCCCATGCCAAACAGTAACCATCTGGCCAGTGAACTATATATATATATGTGTGTCTGTGTGGTGTGTGTTGAATGAATGAATGAAGCAGACAGTAAAGCAGAGACATCAGGGTCTTGTTGCTAACTCTTGATCAGTGAGTAAGTAAAGTAAGTAAAGGAAAGGCACCGTCTTTAGCTAACAGAGCTCCGCAACACTTGGTGAAAACACACATTGGGGAAGAAATGCTGGGATAATTGTGAATGCCTAGCTGGAGAGTGGAGGCATAGTTGCTGCATGGTGGTAGCTGTACTTAGATTATTTTACCATTTATTGTAGTCTAAGCTTAAAAATTGGCAGTAATTTCACCTGTCAGATGAAAACAGTGGAAAGGAACCAACTGACCTCTGTATTTGCTGAATAAAATGAGCAATAAATGGAAATGTATTCACAAATATAAAACACTAAAATGTGTTTGTTGTTCAATTGTATAATTTTCTTCCTGATATCCAGCCACAATGACCCAAAAAATTGCACTCGTGGGATTTATAAAAGTGCTGAATTGTTATTTTTTAATTTCTGTGGCTTTTACAAGCAAGACACCTTCTGTACATGAACCCAAGCACATACTTCTTTATAAACACACCTCATGTCTGTGCTCTGAGGACTTTTTCTTGAATGGCATGCCATATGACGCCACTTCCACTCTTTGGTCATACATCATCCTGCAATCAGCAAGTGTTAAAAAGCAACAAAACTGAACCAGAAGTTAAACCAGAAAGGGAGCAGCATCTGGCATTGTCATGTGTGTCTGGGAGAGATAGAGAAAGAGTGAGAGAGTAAGACCGACGGGGGATAATGAATCATGTGACATTTTTACACAAATTTATCTTATACTTTTTCTGCTTATTTATTTACACAGAATAAGCTGTTAACAAAAGTCAGTTTAAAAAGCCACAGAAAAAATACCCCAATACAACGGTTTAATGAGATTTTCAAGCTTGGCTGTGTTTGAAAAGATGTGCACAGAAGCCAAAATAGAAAATTAAAGACGGAAAGACACTCGCTCACACACGCACACACACCTGTTCTGTGGACAAATATAACTGCTGTTGCAATGACCCACAAGTATAAAAACTTAAATAGTGCTGTAACTAAGTAAATAACAATGAGATATTGCTTGGAAAAATGAAACAACACCCTCTTATTTTCATTTAGACATTCAGGCACTCCCCCTCTCTTTCTCCATGAGTGTGTAGGTCTGTCTAACTCTGCCCCCACCAGATCCTCACCTTTTTTTGGACAGTGATATTGGGGACCCAGATGTTACATTTCACTGGCCAATGGAGAAGAGAGAGGGGCTGGATTGGTGTGCACTCCTGATGCCCTTTCTTTTAAAAAGCTCCAGTCTCCAGCTCAACTACTCAACTCACATGAAGAGGATCAGTGGCGAGGCTCTGCTCGACCAGCAGCATCTCTCACACCTGAGGAACTGAAGCAGCTTCACTCAGCTGCGTCTGAGAGCTGAGGAACCAGCTGTCTGTTCTTAACTTTGTATTAGTGCTGTAGAGGATCAGAAAAAAAGAAAAAAAAAAAAGCTGTCACTGCGAGCATCAGCACAATGTTGGACTTAAATAAACTGGCACTTCTGCTATCTTTTCTGGCCTGGGTGGCTCTGGGTCAAGGTAAGTAATGACCAATGCTTCAGGCGTTAGCATAACTGCTTTTCAATGTGATGCCAGAGTGATACAATTACTGGAGGCCACGTCTGAGAATGAATCTTTTCATGAGTTGTATTTTTTTAAATTGTTTCTTGTGACATAAGAAACGAATGCTGGCTTGCTGCAACTCACACCTGTGTTATGCAACTGACAATTTTTTGGACATTTCCTCCAGGATGTGTAAAAGAAATTGTTTGAGAAAAAAATGTCTGGAGATGAGCTCATGTGTATTTATGTGTTTGAATTATTTATGTTATGAGGACAAAATTCTGTTTTCAGAGTTGCTTTGCAGGGAAAAGAACCAAGTCTCCATATTGTAAATATGACATTTAGGATGAAAACAGAGTCAAAAGAATCAAATTCCTAAATAATGATGATTAGGATCATAACTTTGATTTGGATTAAAGTTAGTGGAAATGGTAAATATGTAAGAAATGGTCTAATTTAAAGTCTTGGATAAAAGATACTTGAGTATACAGAGGCATTGATAGCACACCTCATTAGCAACAGTATTACCCACTGATGTTCAGACACCACCACATTTCACCATGATGATTATCAGCATGTGGGGATGGATGGGGAGATCATGGAAACTTTCCCAGTCATGTTGTTTAAACACAGAAATTGCTCTGCTGAGGACAACAAAAGAACTATAAGTGACAAAACGTTCTGTTGACACATCTTTCCTTATATAATCACAAGCTGCAGTGCAGTAGCCACCAAAAATGGATACATATAATCTCAACATTTCTTAATCTCCAGTTCTTGATGTACGTTTACTTGAAATTAGACACAGCTGATGCTGGAAACCCATGCAGCCATGCATGTTTTCTGAGCACAAAGTAAAATACATTAAGGTTATAGATTGCTGTGGTGTCTGGAGATGTAATATATCAATGTGGCTATTTCTGTGAGAATTGGCGTTTGTTTCTGTAATTGGCAAAGAGTCATTTCAACAGCAATGAGTGAACAACAATTTATCTTGATTTTTAGTCCTGCTTCGTTGACAGACATGCAGACACACTCCAGCTGTTTTCAGTTGGGCCCAGTTTGCACTGAAGTCCAACACTCTTCCTCAGTGACACCAAACATTTTCCTGTCACTTTCTGTCCACATGACATCTGCTTAACATTATTAATTAATTAATTATTTTATTTTATTTTTTAAAAGAAGCTGGCACTTCATAAAGGCAATGGAGTGTGAATATACCTTAACAGTCTTCACATCTTGTTGGACTATGAGGCTTTGGAGTCATAAATGTCCAGTATAACATAAAAAAAGAAAAAAGAAAAAAAAAGTTAATGCCTGGCAGGGACTTTCTGCCATTTACTGATGAATAAATCACACGATTAGAAGACAGAGATTATAAATAGTGATTCATAGTAAACCTGAGTGAACAGAGCACTGACCTTAAAATGGATTGTAAAATTTAAGGTTTCATGCCATGGTTCTTTAGCAATACATCCACATCTTGCTGGAAGGTGATGCTTTTTGGCTTTATTTCACGCTCAAACTCTGTGACAGCCCCCCCTCCCCCCAACACATAAATCCAGTGTCCTTGGAAACAAGGTGAAATAATCACAAACTGATTGGCCCACTTTCCTATCCTCTAGCTTAAATGAGAAAATGGAATAAAGGAAGGGATAGAGCACAGGTAAAATGACTTTACCGTCCCATTTTCCTAACCCTGTCAAATTGGCCAGCATGTCACTCTTTCCTTTTCCTTTTTTGATGACCATCTCAGACCCCTCACAGAATCCAATCCACCAGTACAGTAATGACTGTATGTCTCCACTGTATGTCTCCACTTGTCCATTAGTCTTCATCGGCTCGACTTTTGTCTCTGTCTCCCTCAGGTATTTCTGACAAATACTTTCCCAACCTTTTTCCCTTCTGTCTCTTCCACCATCAAACTCTGTCCTTCACCTTTCTTTTCTTTTTTTCCCCCTCTGTCCTAGTCCATCAAACACTGTACTGGCTTTGTTCTCTGTCCCTCTCTCCATACACCTCAAAGCTCACAGATTTATGAGCTATTTTCCTATTTAAAGGTGGCAGCTGTTACTGAATGCCCGCAATAACTCAGACAGGAGCACTGTGGTATTACTGCTCTTTCTCATGCATCTTCCAGCCTTCCCCTCTGTTCCCTTTGCATAATTTCGGTCAGACAGAGGGGCTAGTTCTCCAGATGCTGACCACTGTCTGCTCCAAACACAGAGCTGTCTGGCCAACTGAAGTTACTGACTGAGACTGAAACTATATGGATCAAAAGAGAAGACACAGATTCTCATTAATGACAACCTCCGAGCCACAGGACATCTTTCTTTTCTATTATTTTCTTCTCTTTGTATATTTATGCGTACGCACATTTGCCAAGACGTTATTTTTCTTGTTGCTGAACTAATGAGCTGCTTTCAATTGAGCTATATCCAGCTCTTGGCTCAGTACATGAGTGCAGGTGCTGAGGTTCAACTGAGCGCTTCCAGATATTAAAAAGTGCAAATTCAACACTGTCCAGCTGTTTTTAATAGAGTTAAGGAGACAATGCCGTGCTCCTGAAATGTCTTATTTTTAGGAGCACAAAGCGTTTGCTGTACTTGTATAAATCCTTAGATCATGTGGTTAATTTGCATATTTAGCTAATGTCAGGGACAGAATTGCTGATTTTAAGTAGCAACAGATGTTTTTGAGCTTTTCGGGATCGAGGAATGTTGGGGTGAAGAGGGAGATAGACGCTAAGAAACAGAGCAGAGTCTTCGGAAACCACATACACCTCAGCTAAGAAGCAGGCCAAACATTTAACAGCTTCCATATGACATGGCAAATGGATCATCACATACACAGACCCAGGCAGACACATCCCTCATTACAAACGTAAATTATCTCTGATTTAGCTAAACTCAGGTGCACACTCATTCAAGCCTTCAGCACGTTACATCTACACTGTGCAAACCGATTTACAAAGCAACCTTTGCTTTCTCCAGTGTGTTATGTAACATAGGAAGGGGAGTTGTTTTCACCTCTTCTCCTTCATGTAAGGATTTGGAATATTATAAACAGGATCCAGACCTTCTATTTAAGCCTTGTCCGTCTGCCAACATACATCTGGCACAACCATACCTCGCAAATATGAGTGAAACCATTCTGGGTGCAATTTCACAAAGTCTTTCATTTTCCCCTCATTCCCCTCCTCAGCAGCTTTTTTATTGGAATCTGGCAAAGAGAAAAAACCCACCGCACAGAAAGTGAATGAGAGTGAGGCAGTCCTTTACAGAGGCGATGATGATTACGAATAGAAGATCTGCCTTTGTGTAGTGCTGGCTGTTAAAATAAAAGACTGTGCTTAAAAATTAACCACTGTGATTTAGCTTATTACATCCAAAGCTAAATGAGACATTCAGCTGTCACTACACACTCCTGTGGGACAAGGTGGCAATTAATAAAAATATAATCCTGCAAATTGAATTCAAAAATATACAGAAATGACACTGCTTGGCATTCAGGTTTACCCTATCATCCATTCAATAACCTTGGCTTATTCAAGTTGTGGGGGCAGTAGCCTGAGGGAAGAGGCCTTAGCCTCCTCCTCCTCCTCCTCCACCTCCTCAGCCACCTCCACTAGTTCTTCTAATGGAATACCAGTTCATTACCACTTCAGCAGAGAGATACAATCTGGCTCTACAAACTGGCTCCTCTTGATGTGGAGGAGCAGAGATTTCACTCTGAATGGAAGAACCTTTCACTTTATCTATGAGGGAGGGAGAGTACAGACACCTCAAAGAGAAAACTCATTTCAGCTACTTGTATCTGTGACCCCTTTTTTTTTGGTCACAGGCAATAGTTAATGATCATGGATTGAAACATAAATCGCTCAGTATCCACAGAGCCTTGCCTTCACAACAGCCTGGCACAGAGTCCCCATTACTGCAGACACTACACACCTGTCGATCTCCCGCTCCATTCTACTTCAACCTAATACTTCACTCCACTGGAAGCAACACCTTGTCCAAAAACCCAGAAAGGGCATTCTGTCTATTTTCCACCTGGGTGTCACATTACCCTATCAATACTGCTGTAATGCATCTTGTGACCTACTTTAATGTTTTATGGGAGTCATGGAGAGGTTAGGTGAGGACTTATAGGCCACTAGAGGGTTTTTCTCAACTCATTGTAAGCAAATACTATTCAGAAATGATTAAATGCTGTTGTTCTTGGAAAGACAAACTCTCATTTCAGCCAAAACCATAACCCCAAACCAAACCAAGCAAATCTAAGTAAAACTTAAAGCACAGCACTGTCACATTACAGAGGTGATTTGTTATTAATATTTTTGGATGACTCAGACAAGTACTGCTATTCTACCAGCTAATGTATTTGGTGCATCAGGCTTATGTCTACAACTTTAAAAAGTAAAGTCACAAAACACTCATAAACAAGAACAAACAAGATGTGCTGTACCAGACCAGAGTTCCACCTCAGGGTGGAACATTGGAACTCTAAAGAGGAAATCATTTGGTTCTAACCTTTCCTTTTGATGAGGTTAATTGAGTCACATACCAGCTGAATGAAGCAGCACCACAATAAAATTCCTCTGTCTTTAAAATTCATCAAGTGTTAATATGTCAGTCAAAGGCATAATAAGCACCTTCAGCTGAGCCAGTGCATGTCTGCTATAACTGAGGTCACTTCTCCAGCTTTTGCCTTTTGCTGCAGCTAATTTGGATTTTCCTTTTTTAACTGTCTGTAACAGTTAGACGCCTTGTAAAACCCTGTTTGCTATTTGGTTTTCATTGTGAAAAATCTTGAACCAATACTCAGGAGCCAAAGGCTTTGCTGTTCATTAACTATGTTAGTGTGAGAGGGAAAAACAGTGCTGTTTATGCACTCAAATCCATGGGGATATAATGGTGCATGCATCTTGCAAACACTTAGTTTAGAATGCAATTAAAAGAAGATGAGCAGCTGTAAAAATGTGCGGTGATTACTTTTTGAACTTAATACAGAGCGACGGATAATTTCACAAAAATAGGATGATGGGAAATCTATCTGAACTGGTTCACTAAACTAAATCCACAGACAGAGCTACATCTGTTAAACAGATCAGTGTGAAAGCATTTGATTGTTCTTCTCCAAGTCATCTCAGTGTATCACAGACACAAAGCCAATATGGAAAGCTTGCTATGGTCTGGAGCATAAAAATCAACAAGAATGGTCAACTGACCATCTAAGTCACCCTGAAGCGTACACCGTTTTGGATGGTCAGACTTTGTTCTTGTGAGTTACTATCTTTCTTTGCTAGATCTATCAAGAAATGTAAATAAAATTTTTAAGAGGTCAAATGAAAAGAAGTTGGCATAACAATAAAGACTTCAAGCGAGCCATAAATCCAGCACAGACTGGGATCAATACTAGTTTCTGTTCTGGGATTCTCTGCTCGTAAACTCAGCAGTGCTCGTGCATATTACAGACACACATACACATGCACATCCTGAGGCAGCAAAAGCTACTTTTTGGTTTTGTCACATGCCATGTCATTTCTTTTTTTTAATTGTTTTTTATGCAAAGTCAAAGTTAAATTCAGAGATGAAATGTCAAGAAAACGACTGCCATCTCTTTTTCTGAGAGAGAAAAAAAAAAAGAACCCTAACCCTATAACCCCATAAAATAAGAGCAAAATAAATCATTGTACTTCAAAGTTTGAGGGAAAATATCACGGTGCTGTTTTTTTTTTTTTTTAAATCAAAGAGTGAAAAAATACAATGAATGTCAGGTCTAATATTTTCTTATTTCTTATTGGGCAACATTTGCTTGCATCTTATACTCAGTGGACAGCAGTTCACGAAGCATATGACAGTGATGTAAGAATGACTCAGTGATCGAGCATGCAATGTTTGTGGGAAACATGTGCACACATGTCTGTTCATTCATGCATCATTTAAATCAAAAGAAAATTAACCCAAAACAACAAGAAAAAAACCAAAACATGAAATTGCTATATTAGTATGTGCCTATACATGCGATGACTTGAGTTAAAGTGAACTTTTCCGACTTGGCTGCTGTTACACAGATGATGTTTGCAGATGATGTTTGATGAGGCAAAAAAAAAAAAAAAGAAGAAGGAAAAATATAGGACTAAAGAAGATTGATAGATAGAGACAGATAAGGAGAAAAGATTCAGTTTTATTTGATTTCAATATAGGTAATTCCTATAGTTAGTTAGTTATAGTTAGTTAGTTCCTATAAGCTATAGGAACTAAGTTGTCTCTTTAAAACAAGGTGCTTTTATTGTTCCTTCTATGTGCAGGATCTGTGATGACCAGGAGCAGGAGAGTGGCTGCCAACATGTTCACCGACACACAGACAACAGGTACTGAACACATCAGCTTGGGAGCAGCCTTTAAAACATTTAGCACCAGCTTAAAAGGGACAAATACATGTTGTTAATAATGAAAGATAGTTGCAACTTGATTTTCTGATTTTAACATCAGAATAAACCACAACAGCAGCAGTGGTATCATTTGTTGTGACAGTAAAGCTAAAACGTCTGACTGAGATCCACAGTTAAAAACATGGACTCATGGACTACACATAGACACACTTAATGTCTATCAGCAGTTAAGTGTATCAGTATATGTAATTTTATATTCAGGGTATTTTGTTCTCTGAAATGTTTTCCATATCCAGCCTCTCTTTAAAAGCTCACAATAAGTCTAAAGAGCAGATGTATGATGGATGCATATAAGCAGAAACCACATATATGCCTCTTCTTGCACACAAAGTGTTATTTATGAAGGGAAAATGTGTTAGAATGTGCACACTCGTGTTTTTTTTGACTATGCATGCACAAGTTTTCGACCAAATTAAACCTGATCTGCTGCAATGGAAATAGAAATAAGGCTCCCAAATACAAATAAAAATGAAACTGACAATGTCATTAGAAATGTATGATAGTATTTTTTTTTGTCTTGCTTCACATCATTTATTTTATTAATGAACTCTCATTTATATGTGGGTGCTATAAATAATTAAAGCTGTGTGTAACAGTACTGTGAAAGGCTGGCTGCTCTGGTGGTTTAGCACGAGCTGGCTGATGCTACTTTAAGGAGACAATGACTCGAGACTGGTCTCCCTCACTGGCAAAAGATGATAGATAGATACTGCACCACTATACACTTTCAATGGCTGTTTGAAGAACAGCCAACAAACTATGCTCTATCTGTACATTTGTATCTCCTGTTCATCTACGCAAAAGCTTGTATGACAAAATAAGCAGGTTATCTGTTCATTTGTTGAGGGACAGCTGATTGATTCACTTCTTTTTTACATTAAGCAATTTATTTAAACAATATATTTAAACAGATTTACTTTTTTCTACTTCACTGATGAATACCTGAAATTGTTTGCTGATGTTTTCATTTTCATTTAGTTCTACCACCAGAACCTGGGAGTTAACGTTCCTAGTTTAACTGGGGTTGTGTATGAGCTTAAACCTTTTTGAGGATTAAGATTTATAAAGGACAATCTTGGGTATGAAAGGCTTTGCAAATGTGATGAGAATAAAGCATGCGGTATTCATTCAACAGATAAGCAGAAAGAGCAGTCTGTATTAGTCTGTAAACATTTTGCTTTCTGTAATATGTTTCTTCCATCAACTTTGTGCTGATTCAGCTATGACTTTATTTTTTTTCTGAGCAGGAATAGTATCAATATGTTCATAAAGGATTCTTTTTAGTTTAATTCATCATATTTCATATGGAGTAGTTTTTAAATTGCCACAGCAGGCCACTGATGCTAATCATTTCCATAATTGGAAAGAAAATAGACACATCAAAGCTCCCTGATGTGCACAAACTCAGTCTGAAATGGCAGTCGCAGACTTCCTCTTTGAGTCTGTGGACAGTTGTTGCTATTTCTTGCTTTGTCATGAACCGTGTCTCCCATCTATGTTCCAACCAGTTCCAACCTCCCTACTCACCCATTTCTTGAACCTGAATTGTCTTTTCCAACCTCTGGTTTTCATCCACGTCTTCTCTCCTTGATCCTTCAGGCGTGACTGAGTGGACATCTTGGTTCAACATTGACCATCCTGGTGGAAATGGAGACTACGAGCGCCTGGAGGCGATTCGTTTCTACTACAGAGAGAGAATTTGTGCTCGACCTACGGCCATGGAGGCTCGCACGACTGACTGGGTGGCAGCTTCAGAAACCGGTGAAGTGGTTCATTCGAGTTTGGAGAAGGGTTTCTGGTGCATCAATAAGGAGCAGCCACATGGCCGCGTCTGTTCCAACTACCATGTTCGTTTCCAGTGTCCCCCAGGTAGTACTGGTGACCGCAGCTCAGGTCTACACATTGTCACTTGACAAATATTTGCTGTCGACCACTGAGTTCTGTTTTTTTTTTTTTTTCTTAAGAAGAAAAACAAATTGACATAAATTCCTCTCCTATTTGATATATGTGCAGTGCAGAGCTACTGGACTGACTGGAGTGAATGGGGTCCCTGTTCAACAACAGTTTGTGATGATGTGGGAATCCAGCTTCGTCAGAGGAAGTGTGTGAGCGCTCAGCCCATGCCTCTTCTGTTCGTTCCAGCATGTCAGGGGCATCACTCAGAGAGGAGGGAGTGCTCCACCCCTCCATGTACAGGTGATTATTACAGGAGACATCAGCAGCTGAGTCACACACACGCACACACATACATATATATATAAATATGTATATATGTATATATGTATATATATA
>JBAMYA010007025.1:0-17945 GCA_037176975.1 Arrhamphus sclerolepis | reverse complement strand
GCATAATAAAAATAATGAAGCAGTCAGTTATATAGTCTAACAATCATACAGTCAAGGTAGAACATTTAGGAATTAATGAACTGCACATGTAAGTATGTCTAGTTTGATCAAATGTCCTCTTTTGTCCGGACATGTCCACCTTGTACGCCCTGTCCAGTCCAGGGCATCCACAGTTGAAGGGGATTTATACATCCTGTTGTAGATTAGCCCAATTAAGAAAAGAATGGATTATTCTGACTATTTGTTTTACAATTAGCTAAATAGGAGTCGTGTGGGTTCCAGTCTGTATCTACGATACGAACTGTTTTGAATTCTACCCAGTGTGGTACAATGGTTAAATTGGTGATTGCTGATGCAGTAGATCGTGAGTTCTAGTCTTTTACTTTTTCTCAGCCAGACACTTAGGCTACTGTTTTATATAAACGCATGGTTCATAAAGCTACTTTGTGTTTTGGGATTTTCAGAATATAGTCACCTTAGCCACACCCTCCTTAGCCACGCCCTCAGCTGAATTATGTTGCATCTACTCATTATTAATTGAATGTAGGTAATAAGCCGCTGGATTTCGGTATAATTCCCATCATACCAGTCTTGATGTCTCCATCAAGCCCCAACCCCAGGCCTGGCTCCAGGGTGGGGCCCGGTAACGCCTATCCGGGTGACGATTAATTTGATTATGGCAATGTATTATTAAGATGTGTAAACCTATTGATCGCAATATGATGTCCTGAGTTTTTGTAGTGTCTTGTGGCACCAAGTAGCCTCCACTTATGGCAGTTGTGAAACATTTGAGGACAAGGACAAAACAAAAAAGCAGCACAAGAAAGATGACGCTGTGCTAATTTTGCTCAATTAGGAAAAAAGCACAAAACACTATTTATATGGTATTATTATGCTGAAAAAGTTGTGTATGTAGGGAAGGCTGGAACTGATGTTGATGCTGAGTTTTGCATCCCCACACAGCTAAAACATTACCTAGCAGACATTCAATCTGTATTTTATGTTAGATGTTTATGTTACAATGTCCGCTAGCTTTGCAGACATTGTAACATGGACATATGAGACATCCTTGTGCTCTCTTGAATATTTTAAAACCAGATTATGAAATTTTTATTTTCAAAGCAACTAATTTAAACTCTTCAATCAGAATATTGTCCGTAAATACATTACTGTTGTGCATGCAAACGAATGACTCAGTTTCAACCAAGCTATAGTTGTCAGACATTTAGGTTTAAATTTGATTCAAGAACTTTTGCACATAGAATATAGGGCTTCCTGGTCAACTCAATTATTTAAGGTGCTCAGGCCTGTTGAATGCAAAACAAACCCATTTCAATCCCCCTCCATAACCAGGCCCGATGGTGATGTCTGAAGATGATTGTGCTGACATGCACTGCATGGTCTTCACTAAAGATGGCCCATGAATTGAAGTCACAGCTCTTCACTTTGGTCTCAGTGGAACAAAAGACATTATTCCGGAAAATGTGTGGTTTGTTCATATGGGAATTTCCAAAGGTAAGCATTTCTTCTCTTTTTCTTTCTGAAAACAATTTCAAACAAGCTGTATTTCAGACTTTTAGCATACAGTCTGTCCTGCAATCAGCTTCAACGATTTACATGCTAAAGTGACATCGGTAATGTCTGAGATGTAGCCATCGGGTTTTGGAGAACTGAGTGAGACTTTGGGTGAACCTTCTGGGACATCCAGTCCTGTGAAAGTTAGATTAGATTCAACTTTATTGTCATTGCACTTCTGGTTAGACGCTAAACTCCATTTTGTTGCTCTGTACAACTATCGTACATGGGTAATAAGTACTGAGTGTATGACACATAAATAATGTGGTTGGTTAAGATGCTCTCGATCGTGCAGTGGTAAAAATTCACCAGGATGGCTGAAGACAGGTGGTTCTTCTTCAGTGTCCTCAGGAAGAAGAGGCGCTAGTGAACTTTCTTTAGCAGGTTGGAGGTGTTGGTGCACCAAGACAGGTCCCCCGAGATGTGGGTCCTCAGAAACTTGAAGCTGGAAACTTGCTTGACGGGCGTTCCGTTGATGTGGATGGGTTTATGTGTGCTTCTTCTCTCCTTCCTTAAGTCCACAATGAGCTCCTTGGTGTTGCTGATGTTAATGAGCAGGTTACTGTCCACGCACCATATGGCCAGGTGCTGTACCTCCTCCCTGTTGGCTGTCTCATCGTTGTTGCTGATGAGACCGATCACCATGGTGTCATCTGCAAACTTGATAATGGAGTTGGATCCATGCACAGGTCTGCAGTCATGAGTGAAGAGGGAGAGGAGGAAAGGTCTCAGCTGACAGCCTTGTGGCACACCAGTGTTGAGTGTGCCAGTGGTGGAATAGGTGTGACCTGACCTCACATGGTCAGGAAGTCCATGATCCAGTTGCAGAGGAAGATGCTGGTGCCCAGGTCTTCAAGTCTGGTGATTAACTTGGAGGGATGACATTGTTAGTCCTACGTATGTGGTGTTGTTGTCCAGGTGAGTGAGCAGACTGCAAATCTGTGGCTAGAGCATCATCTGTGCTTCTCTTTCGGCAGTAGGCAAATCGGTGTGGGTCCAATGTGGGTGGATGGGAGGGTGTCCTTCAGGTATGCAAGGACCAGTCGCTCGAACCACTTCATGATGATGGGTGTGAGTACTACAGGGCGGTAGTCGCTGGTGCACATCAGTTTGGAGTGTTTCAGCACTGGTATGATGGATGTAGTTTTAAAGCTTGTTGGCGCAGCATTTCAGGCGAGGTACAGGTTGAAAATGTCTGTGACAATCCCAGTGAGCTTCTTTGCACATGCCGTGAGCACGAGTCCAGGGATGCCGTCTGGTCCACCAGCATTGTGTGCGTTGATCCAGTTCAGTGCTGCATGGACATCAGTAAAGGAGGGTGTGAGGGGCTGGTGTTCTGCAAGGGGGGGTTGTCTTGGAGGCGGTGTCTCTGTTGTCCTTCTCAAAGCGAGCATAAAAGTTGTTGATCTCGTTCAGGAAGGAGATGTCCGTGGATGTGGGGGTGGGGTTGCTGGGTTTGTAGTCAGTGATGGCCTGGATGCAGTGGTGGCCTGGATGCCCTGCCACATGCGTCTGGGGTTGAAGTTAGAGTAGTGACACTATCTTCAGCTTGTAGCAGTGGTTGGACTTTTTGATGCCTCTCCTCAGGTTTGAGGAGACCCAAGACCAAGTTCAAGATTCAACGCCTGATTGGACTATACGTAACTATGAGAAATGTTGACTGGAAGTTGGAGAGAAACCAGTGCACCTCGAGCACTGCAAAGTCCCACTGAGCAAGGTGCTTATACAAAGAGAACAGTTGTGGGAATTTTAGCTGTTAAATAAAAGCTAGCATGGTGTAATAAGTCATTTATTGTTGCTCATTTTTCTTATGACCCAGTGTGTACAAAAAACAGTTCCAAAGGAAGATTCTTTTTCACTTGACCTCATGTTGAAGTAGAACATAGAGCTGATTCAATTCATAGAATGTTGTTTCGCCTCCTGTTATCTCATCAGATCTTACAAAAAAAAAGAGGAAGGGAATCAGTTTACATTTGATAACATTTCTGTTGAAACACCAAAGGCATGGGTTTAAATACTGTTTTTGGAATTACTCAAGACCTAAAACAGAAGAAAAAAAAGGATACGAATATCGAATATCGAATTTTAAAGAATCCATCAAGCAATGATCTCAAGGCAAATGAGAAAACACCAGGAGTGCCATCAAACACAAACTAAACTAAAAAACTAAAATGAAAGTATTTTTTTATATAAATATTTTCAGCTGAAACAGGATGTCCACCCAACCACACCATGTGTGTGTGTGTGTTTCAATTTCTATGTTTTATGTTTGCTTCTGCCAGAGAGCAGAAAAAAACGATGACAGAAAGCAAAGAACTGGAGTGCAGAACATGAAAGCAGCGGAACTCTGTCTTTCGACCTCACTGTCTTTTAGTCTTTTAGTCTGCTGTCGCTGTTACAGAGGGACTGCAGCCCAGAAACAGAGGTATCATATTCAGCCTGGTTTTGACAGAGACAACTCTCCAGGTTGAATAGGCTCATTGTTTGGATGAGGCCTCTATGACACAGGCCATTTCATTACAGAATGAGCCCAGGCACAGGGAATACATGGTGGTTGGTCCCCCTCCTCCTCTCTTTTGTCAAAGAGCCCCATTCTCTCTTCCTTAGCACTACCTGCATTAGCTGGAAGACAGCCATAGGGGTGACGCACTCTCGAAAACAAACAGGCATCCTCCATCATAGCAACAGACAGAATTATTCAGTTAA
Source organism: Arrhamphus sclerolepis (assembly GCA_037176975.1). Lineage (NCBI taxonomy): Eukaryota > Metazoa > Chordata > Actinopteri > Beloniformes > Hemiramphidae > Arrhamphus > Arrhamphus sclerolepis. Next base: position 13,664 of record JBAMYA010007025.1, on the reverse strand, counting down.
AAAAAAAAAAGAAAGAAAGAAATCTTGGTAACTTAATAGTCTATGATGCAATTTGCCACATCACCCCTGTGACTTAAGATCAACAAGCAGATTGTTTAAACATGCCACAACGTCACTTTATTATTTGTCTTAGTCGTCTTCATTCATGCATAAACATAAATGAACTTTGTAACATTCAGCTAATTTTTAAAGGCTGCGAGTGCGGCAGTTGTCAAGATGATGGTTCTCCTGTTTCACTCCTGCCTGTCTTCACACTAATGCTATTAATTGCATATGCTGAAAGATGTACCAATGACTAATAATTTTTCAAATGTATTGCGTAAAGGTACTATACAGAATGTGAATACTCAGCACTGTCCCCTAAGTGCTGATACAACTGAAATTTCCAAAGTTTACGTTTTTCTGTGAATCATTTTTTCTTGTTAGATGGAAGAATATAATGCTGGATTTTATGAAAGTTGCACATGTCATTTCCACACAATGACTGTGATCTATTAAAAATCAACTTCACGGAAGAATGTGTGAACCTACACAAATTCTGTTCCTTGCGTACAAATGATTAGGAGATGGGGGAAACTGGTGATGCAGATGGTGAGGTGCTGTATTGAAGCCACATTAATTTTATATATTTAACTTCACTTCATACCAGACTTGTAAATCTACGTAATCATAAACAGCCAAACCTGCAGAATCATAGATGTGTTCCTGCAGTGATCCATTACTATTCCATAAGTACTCAGCACAGTACCTTCATATATCATACTTCCTCATTCAGAATATATTCTATAGCGGTGGATAGCTGATTGATCATGAAAAGGTGTGTAGCAATCGATCTAATGTATAGGAATGCACAGAAATAGTGTGGTGCAGTCATGTGTTATACATAATGGATGTGCTGGCACTCCTGGAGGATAATGGATCAGGATGAAGAGAGTTTTTAGGGACCACCAAGATTTCCTGGCCCCTGATAATGACTCAATCAGTGATCCTGGATCTGGGCCTACCCTGGGACCACCACCTGGTTGAACATGCTGAACACACCTCATCAGGGAAGTCTCCAGAGAGCATTCAAACTAGATGCCCAAACCACTTCAACTGGCTTGTCTGAATGTGGACTAGCAGCAACTCTATCCCAAGAACTACTGCTTTTAAAAAGTAACAAAAAGTGTGACCCATAGCTGCATATTGTTTTGTTGTGGTAGAGTGGGAGGCAAAAGCATCAGTCATAAGGCTTCTCTGTTGTGAAACAAACTCTCAGTTTGGGTTGGAAATACCCACTCAACCCCTAATATTAAGCTAAAAATGTTGCTTTTTGATCAAGCTTATGATTAAGATTTGCTCTGGCGACCTTGAGCCACCACGTTTGATAGGTTGCTGTAGGCCTAGTTGTTTCTCACTGTGCTGCCTTGATTCTTCAAATGCCATTATTGCTGTTACAAAGAGATTCATTTGGGGTATTTGCTATCAGACAAAAGACAAAACATGAAACAAAGCTGATATTTGTTGGTTGTCATCTCGCCCTCACAGGTTGTCAATTCAGGTAAGCACCCTTTCTGAGCCTGGTGCTGCTGATGGTTTCTTACCAGTAACTATGTAGTTGTATTTTATGATTCAACATTATACTAATATGAACTGGACTGGACTTGAATTGAATTATAAATGTATAAATGCTATAAAAGAAATCTATTTAATTTGAATACAATTTGATTGAAACTGGACCGAACTACCTTTGCTCATTCATTTTCTATTTAAAGTGCCTCATATTCATTTTGTTGTGGGTTGGTGCTAAACAAATAGTCAATTGAACTGAATTGCCCATTATTCGACTTCAAGAATGCTTCTGACTTTTACTTTTACTGTGAACAACCTTTAGCATGAACATAAGAATTCCATAGTCAAGCACATGATGGCCAGCACTTAGTGGTTAATATGACTTCACTGACGTTCTCAGTTACAACCACATACCATGAACTTTGTCTCTTTGTGTTAGTTGTGATTTGGTCCAGCTTCTTTTTTGTGTATTGCTTACCCCATTGTCACCCAACTTTGAGGATATAGAAACAAAGTTTGTCCTTCCATGTACCGATCCTTTATTTGCCCTTTCTTCTTTTTTTCTCAACCCCACCTCCAGCCGCTACTTAAGCAGTCTCTCCGACCTCTGTATGAACTCGTGGCTACTCGGCACTGTGCCTGTGTTATTGGAAACATCCCTCCATTAGTGCTATTAGCCACAATGTAAAGATGATTGGTTTTGCTGTGTTTGGATACGTAGCTCCAATCTCAGGTCACGGTTGGTTAAGCAGCCTTGGATGATGCGCTCACTGTGCAATACTGCCAAAAATGAAATCAAAAAGAAGGAGGACAGCAGAGGCCAAAGAAGCAGGGCAGACAAGGGGAAGATAGAAAGAAATAACAGAAACAGTAATTTCTTGTAGACTGTTTAAAACCATAAAAACAATTTTCACTGACCTCTGAAATCTATCATCATCAGAATTACCCTCAGCTTACATGAAATATTATAATAATAATAATAATAATAATAATTATTATTATTATTATTATTATTATTATTATTATTATTATTATTATTATTATTATTATTATTATATAGATAAAGATAAATGAATATTATATATATTACTCTATTTTACTATATCACCATGATATTAGCTGGTCTCCATAAATAAATAGCCAGTATTACATATATGCACAAATTAATTAGATATGCTTTTGAGTATATATCATAAATAGTCCACAATAAGTGATAAATCTTGAGGGAAGGGAATTCTGTCTCTGCTGGATAGATTCAGTCTGCTGTTTTCAAAATTAGCCTGCTCACCTTTTAAAGTGTTGCGTCTGTCATGCTCCTCTGTTGAGTGCAGACCCTCTTCTTTTCTTTCCTTTTCCTCAAAAAATCTTTTATTTGCAGTTCTATTTGATACATTATTGTGTGATGTTGTACGCTGCAGTATGTAGGCTTATGTTATATTCCCTTGGACTGTTCCAAATATTGTAGCTATATTACAATTATACTGCAAACAGATGTGGAACTGTATCTGCTTGATTATTCCCAGTGATTAATAATAATAATGACAATAATAACAATAAAAATAATGTATGTCATATGTCTGCAGGTGGAGATTCCGAAAGCAATTTCATCATCCTCATCAGCATCCTCTTCATCAGTAGGTGATAAGAAGAGTAAAGGTCGGACAGGATGGCCTCAGCATGTCTGGGCTCTGGAACTCAAACAGTAGTACCTCCCTCCTCCAGGTTGATGACACTTTTTTATTTTTCAACCCCAGTTTCTTCCTCGAAGACGGTGATGGGACCAGAGTTGCAAGCTCTGATCAACAGTGTAGCAGTCTCGTCATCTCTGCACTTTGAGGGAACTCAAAGGAACATTCATTGGACACTGTATAGACTCTGTTAGGCTGGTGAAAGGTGACGTTTAGATATGCTAACGGGGCATGGGGTTTGTAAATCTCCCACCTATAATCAGCAAAATGGCGTTGTCATCTGATTTACATCTTAAATTTTATTTAGCACCTCCTTCCCCCTCATCCTTCAGCACATACACAGTGTATTGATTGGCTGTCTGTTGTTAATAGTTATACTTGAGATCTGTTAACTATGTACACGGCTAGGCTGGGTCGGTCTGGATGAAATGGTAGAAGTAATCCTACTCCTTCCCATCTGGCTTGTACCCATTCTAAAAGACAGCGACCTCACGTAGCCAGTTAGGGTCTGGGGAATAGAATGTATTTTCAAATGAAGGTGAGATCCACAGAAAATCTTAAGTTATGTTCTACCAGATGTTGCCTAAATAAACAAGCTTTATACGATTGCTGTATTGTGAGTCGAGTTCAGCTAAATCTGCCCTCCTGTTTAGGAATGAAGTGGGTATGCACAGAGTCATTTCTTCATCTCTTTCACCTGGATGGTCTTGTCATACCATCCTTACCCCACCCCCAAGTTATGCTCACACATACGCACACGCACAATTATACATAGACTTTTAAACAGTTGTGTTTGCAGGTTGTGTGTGTGTGCGTGTGTGTGTGTGTCACACAAAGGGGGCATTAAGGTGCTGCTTATTTTGTTAAACAGGATATTGTTGATTTTAATTGCCTAGAAGGATCCAAACTGTTATTCTGATGAACTGACAATGGACGTTTAGTAAGAATCTTTGGATTACAAAGAAAGGTGTGTTTTGATCTCTCTCTCTCTTTCTTTCTGTTTTATTGCAGTTTTAGTTGTAAATATAGTGACATCATGCCAGTGATGAAGTGTCCATGTTTTTGTGTGAAATGTGCTAAGTCTAATGCTTATTGTGGGATGTAAACAATGTTGTGAATGGAATAAACCACCACTTGGTTACTTGTGAAAACTGGACTGATTTCTGGATTGGCTTTGTCAGTCAGTGTTTTCCTGTACAAATGTTTACATATTAGAGATCAGTAGGTTGATGTTTTACCTTTGTTACCCCATTCTTTTAATTTTTGCTTGTTCATTTAAGAAGAATTTATGCTAGACTGATTTTCACAAATAACATTCCTGAGACAAACATAGTCAGATAAATATTTCCATTGTGTTATGATTAGTGTAGAATTTGGGATTTGTCCTTTAACAGCTGACTCTTATTTTTTTTCTCCTTCAGCCCTGGTTGCAATCAAGTATGTTGCCTTCAACATTAGATAATTATGTGCTTTTATAAACAAAACTGTATTTATAGAAAGGAAAAATTGAATCCAGTGGTTTTAAATTCCAGAGTGTAATATGACTACATCCTCTAAGACATAAGAAACCTATCTTGGTTCACTACGAAGGAGGCTGGGTTAAACTGTGGATTGATCAGAAACCTATTTGAATTTCTGCTGCTTGTATCAGAGAAAAGAGCTCTGCAACCTGCAAGGGCACCACTTACCTTTGTGCCACAGTAGGTGTTACCATTTATAACCTTAACGGAAAAATAAACACACACGCACAACTGCTCTTTTGGTCACAACAAGAAGGAAAAAAACCTTGAAAGTGAATTCCCAGAATCCAATTGGGTAATATGACATGCTAATTGTGCATTGCATCTCTCTTTAGTTTGCCTTTCTTTATGACCCAGTTGTGGGATGCATGTATGTGTGTGTATGTGTGTGTTGCTTGTTTGATAGACACCTGTGATCTTCCAGTCAGGCAAAAATACTGTATATGTCAAATAATTAAAAGATATATATATATATATATATGTTTGATAAGTGCAAAAGCACAGACTTATTCATAAATGCAACTACCATGCTTCAATATATATTTGCAAAATTATATGCCAAATTATTACTTAAATACTGTTAACAAGGGTTCCACATCTGGGAAGTAATCTCATTTTTACGTTTGGGGTACTGGGTGGTATTAATGATGGCATTTTTGGTGCATTATGTGCTGTACATGAATGTTTTAACTATTTTTTTTTAAAATTAAGCACAGTAATGTGGCTATAGAATGATGGAGGGGGAAAAGCCTTCAGAATTAGAATTGTATTCACTGGCAATTTTTACTTTATTCATAGAGATACATTCAGATAATACATTCAAAACAGATACATTTTAAGAATTACATTGTTCAACTGGCTTAACATGCCATATACAGTACATTAGGGGTTTTTGGTTTGTTGTTGTTTTGGCTGTGGAAGGAAACCTGAGAGAAAACTTAAGATAATTTTGAAGAAACTTCTTCCAGGAAGACTTTGATTTTTAATTTGAGATTTTTCCTTTTTTCCAAGTCTAATGAAAGAATCTAATTCAGAATGCAGCGATGTCCTCAGCAGTGCCCACTGAAAACATCTGCGTTCATGAAGCAATGCTAGACAATAATAATTCTTCATATAAGCCCAGAATGCCCCTCCCCATTCTAGAAGTAGGATAAATTCAATTTGAGATGGGGTGTGGGGGTGTGGGGGGTTGCATTTGTAATAAATCAATGACTTTCTTTAGAAAATGTTGCCTTCTCTCCTGAAAGGCTGCTTTTTCCCCTAAATACAGCACACCAGTGTTTTTGTCTCTCCGGTGGGACGAAGCTAATTCTTAAATCATTTTGTTAAAGTACTGGATCTGTGTACCATGGCATGGCTGGAGTTAAGGAGTCTAGGTGGACTCAGGTTTTTGCTTCAGAGAGTACCCCTTAAGCCAGCTGTAGAGTCCTGTAAGAGTCTCCTAAACAGGTGGCTCACATGCAGTGGAGGATAATATATGGATCAATAGCTGGGAACAGACACTTTGACAGCGAGGAGGAAGATGTCCATTTTGAAACCAGACAGAGTCCCTGGAACATTTAGTTCTCTTTTATTTTTATTTTTATTTTTTTTTGAGTGTTGAAGGGGGTGGGTAAAACTTTTGGGAGAGGATTCTTCTTTACATCTATCTGTTTTGGACCCAAGTGTTCTGTGAGCAAAAAGATAGAGTCTCATTCTGGTTAATTCTATTCAAATTTTATTTAGAATGGAAAACTCGGCAATCCTGATGAACAGGGAGACTGGGATGTTGGGTCAGGGTTGGACTGATGAGCTGCAGAGCTTTAAAGGTTTGGTTGAAGGTTGCTTAAAGTAGAGCATGTATATATACATATATATACACACACACACACACACACACACACATATATATATATATACATATGTATGTATATATGTGTATATATATATATATATATATATATATATACATACCTATGTGTATGTGTGTGTGTATACACATATACACATATACACACACACACGTATTAAGCAAGAATTATGCTAATTTCTCATTTGGAGAAGATGGCTAATTAATTCTTAATATTTTAATCTTAACTAAGGATATTGTGTAGGTGTATTTTGTGCTTATGTGGCAGAGAAATGTTCTGCTTAAATATGTGACGTTTAGTGGTTTTATGAAGCATTTTATGATGATGTTGATATTTGTAATGTTGTAAATAAAGGTAATGTCTACATTTTTTCTTTCTTTTCTTTCTCTCTCTCTCTTTCTTATGGTTAAAGTCTATCTTTTTTCTCTAGGCCATAGTTGTAAATATTCAACAAAACAAAAAGAAGCACTATTAAAACCTTATACAAGCATTTCATAAATGCACAGCTGGATTATAGAGGATTCATCAGCACGAGCTAAATTTAGGTATAAAATATGTCTGGGCACACACTGTGATCACAGAAAAACATGGACATTTATTTCTCCTCTTGTCACCTGTCTGTCTGTTGACCTCTAAGTGCAGTGGACTTGGAAACATGATAAATGACTAATAGAAGTTTTTCCCTGTGATAATACCAAAACATCTGGCAGCCATTACCTCATACACACCCCTCCCTTTAGCTCTCACTCCTTCTCCTCATGCTTTTCCTTCCTCTTCCACATCGCCACCTTTATCTACTGATAGGCTTCTTTTCCACCAGGGGGCCCCTTTTTTTTCTTTTTTTTCTTTTTTTTCACCAGATGACCACAATTTCCCCTTTACTGTCAAGCTCCCATTTACTCTGAAAACAAAAATAAGTTTGAAGGTTTAAGAACATCTAACCACTAACTGAACATAACTATTGTGTTTCACTTGTGACTAGTTACACATACTTGTATCAGTGCATCAGCTGCTATTTAAAAATCTGGATGAGTTTATTTGATTCCTGAGGATCTAGTGTTTTTGTTGCTGTGCACACCAAGATTAATAAAGAATTAAATATTATATTTTGTATTGCAAACAGTCATTAGCAAATATGAAATGGATTTTATAACTTGAAAAACAATAGTTTAAAGGTAGAATGGAGTAATCCCTGAAGTCTTTGAAACAAGTACCTTGTTCATTAGACCTTGTTCATTGCTCAAATTCATTAGAGAAAATACCCCAAGAGTCAGTGAGAACAGGCAGATAACACATCAGCAGACACTGGAATGAACATGACAACGCATAGAATGTGTGACTCAGTGAAGGATAGGGGCACGGCCTTATCCTTTAGGACTTGAACTAGACATAATAGTGCTCAGAGGAACAGGAAAGACGTTGTAGAGGCTAAAAGCAATATAAAAGAGAATAAGGAACTTCAGGTTTGTCCATGTGGCTAGCAGAAAGTAACATCAATTAAAGGCCTAAGAATGCTTCAGGGAAAGATGGAGTTTCCCTGTTTAGCAAAGACAGGACAGTATAACCACACTGATCATTACTTCTTAAGAATTCAGTCGAGTCAGTTGGATGAAGTCCAGCAACAGGTGGAAAACCACAGTTCGCAGGATATCAATAATACTGCCATTGAGGGGGATGAGGAAGTAGGAAGGGATGCAGGAGGGGTTAACATGCCAGTAAGAGAGAGAAACATGGAGCAAAAAGCTAGAGTTAGATGGCCTAGGGCAAATGAGGCAAAAGAATGGGAGGTATTTACCAGTGATTTGTGGAGTATACTAGGTAGGCCAAGATGAAATGCAATCGAAAGATTAGAGACGGTGGGAGACATTATTTATTCATATGGTGTCGGGAAGTTTGGAATACAGGTCAGAAAGAGAGGTGAGAGGATTCAATCAGGTCAGTCTAGAAGGCAAAGGGAAATAGTAAGGTTTGTTCAGGAAAGGAGACAGTTAAGAAAGCAGTGTAAAGAGGCTACAGATGAAGAGAGGGAAGGAATTGATATTTTGCAGGAGGAACTAAGAGGCAGGCTAAGGATTCTTAGAAGAGCAGAACATCTTAGGAAAAAGAGGAAGAGAAAAGCACAGGTTAGGACAGTGTTTTATGGGGACCTGTTCAAAGATGTTAAAGGGTTGTTTAGCCAGGAAAAAGGAGGACAGCTTAAAGAGACAAAGATAGAGGTTGAAGAATATGTAAGAGTAACTTATTCGGACTTAAAGAAGAAAAGTACAGTTGGTCTTCTACTTGATATGCCTCCATTAGGACAGATTGATCATGAGATGGATGTCAGACCACCTAAGTGTAAAGGAATTCAGAAAATAGTAAGGAGTGTGAAAGCTTCTTCAGCCCCAGGTTTATAAAAACGCGCCTGATAATCTCAAGTTTTTGTGGAAACAGTTGTGTTTATTGTTTTCAGGTACTGCAACATTAAGGTACATCTTGTCAGGCTGTAAAGTTAGTTTGTCACAAGGTCGGTACAAATGGCGACATAATCAAGACAATCATTATCAAGTTGAGAAGTTTATCTGCGGTTACTGAAAATAGAAGTATGAAAAAATTAGGAGGTTCAAAGGAAGAGAGTGTAATTCAGTTTGTGCATTAGGGGGAGAAATGTAGGAGTGACAAGTCATGGAAAAGAGAGTTTGGATGTTTAGGAGCTGTTAGTGTCCGGGAAATGCGGGCAGATTTAGGTGAAGCGCTGATTGTTCCTCAAGAAACAGTTTATATTAGTTTAAGGCTGATATAGTATTATGGTCAGTCAGCGGATAGTTTATTTTATTGAGCTTTATTGAGCTTCCCTGGGAAGACTCAGTGGAGGAAGCTTAAGAAAGGAAAAAGCTCAGATATGCAGACTTGGGGGCAGAAGCTGAGCAGCGAGGATGGAAAGTTAGGGTGCGTCAAGTGGAGGTTGGATGTTGGGGTTTCATAGCTAGATCTACACTTTCATTACTGGGGGAATTGGGCATAGCTGGGTAGAGTTTGAGGAAGATGGTAAAAGAAATGTCAGATGAGGCAGCAAGATGTAGTCAGTGGATCTGAATTAGGAGAAATAATGTTAGTTGAGGACCAAAAGTCTAGCTTTAGTGAACCTCCTCTGTTATTGACGAGGAAGGAGTGAAGGCAGAGAGAATCCACCAATCAGGCTCAGAGGAAGAAAACCAGGAAGTGGTAGTTTATTTAAGGAAGTGAGTGTGGCCTATTTAACTCTGTTTGTCTGGAACCAAACAGGTGAGTGGGTATGTTGTTGCTAGGTGTTAGGTGGAAATAATAATTAGAAAATAGGAGTTTGTATGTGGATTGTAGGGATTTGTTTGATTTGTTCAAAGTATAAAGCTGGTTTGGCTGTGGTAACCATTTTGTCAGGATGTATCCATTTTGTTGGCAGAATAGTGAAGATAACCATTTTGTGGTGTAGGTAATGGCGATTTTTGTTTGTTGGCTGGTTGTTTTGTTTTTTTGTAGTGGTGTGGTGGAGCAGTGAGAGCTGGCATTAGGGGAGTGATCTGGGATGCCAGAAATAGCTGTTTAGCCTCCTGGAGGTGTAGTGGGACTAACTAAACGAAACACCAATGAAGGGGGGTTTCCACCTGAAGACCCAGAGTCAGTTATCACTGCTCACATGGTAGTTTATGGTACAATTGGCTTTTACTGAGTGTTGGTTTGTTATTGAGAGCACATATTTCTGCACACAGAACATCACAGTAGTAGAGTAGAATAGTTTGGGCTCATGGGGTCACCATGCCTCACCTGCACACTGGACAAAACAACTTAGTGTAGAGAGTTTATGATGTGAAGGTCTTTTACTGAGTGCTAATCCTGTCTATAGAGCACAAGTTTCTTGTGTTTATATTAACTTAGTTCACCACATAACTGCTGTGTTACTGTGACTCAGTACCTAACATATGCATACTCAGGCCTGTGTACTTCGTAATACAAATGGGACTTTTATTTCAAAGCAATTAAAGTGCTTTCTTCTTCTTTTTTTTTTTTTTACTTTACCTTTTAAAGTTACCTCTAATTGTATCCAATCTCAATAGTCTAAATAAATTGAAAAATGTTACTGCACTAGTTGGAGGGTCGTGAAGTTGTTCCAGTCATATTCCATGTTTGCTTGTATCACCTTAAAGTTTCTGCTACATTTGTTTCTAATAGTTCACAGATTTATTTATTTAATTTTTTTTGAAAAGAAAAAGAAAAAAAAACTTGTTGCTTCAGTGATTTTTGTTGGCAGTTTTAATACATTATGGTGTTGAAGCATGCCAAAGTGAGAGTTGTTTAAGAATCGGGAACCCACAGAAGAAACCCAGAGAAGTTGAAGAGGAGATTATACAGATATGTTTAAGACTCCAAGGGCTCTCAGCTTGACTTTCAAACTATGTGGGCAGATAGAAACAATGGAGAATGTGGAAAGAGTAAAGGAGGAGGAATTGCAGTGCTTTTTAAAAGCAAGGATCCTTGATATTTTACTATGAGGGTGCAGATCTGCAGCCCACATGTTGAACTGTTGATCTTATATTGTCTTGAACCAGGTCTCACTTCCTTGACTGTTGTAACCTTGAATTCCTGCATGAAGGATTTGAAGGGCAGATGCATCTTCTTCTTATAACAGTTTTTCGATATCAATTTTGACTCATCGATTACCAAAATAGCGTAGTTAAGAAAGTACTAGTTTATAAATTAGGGGTCATTTTCTGTTTTTCATTTTTTGTTTTTGTCGGATAGCTGCAACATGAGTCCTGCTGCACACGTCTACAAAGCTTTAGACTCTTACTACTCTTGTTCACCTATGGCACAACCAATAACTGCAGTCATCAGAGAATTTCTGCAGGTGGCATGACTCCGAGATGTACTGGAAATCAGAGGTGTACAGCATGAAAAGAAATGGGGACAGTGCGGTCCCCTGAGGGGCCCATGTGTTACCAACCACCAGATCACACAGAGTGCTGCTCAGCTGAACAACTGAGGCCTGTCAGACAGATAGTCAGTGATCCAGGAAACGGGGTACACTGACACCCACCAGCAACAGCTTATCATTCAGTAAAGATGGCTGAATGCTACTGAAGGCACTGGAGAAATAAAAGAAAATGATTCTCACACAACCTCCACCACCACCCAGGTGAGAGTGAGCAGGTAAGACACAGCATCGTCCACACCCACATGAGGCCAATATGCATTTAAATTTTCTTGTGGTTACTGTATTAAAACATATTTATTTTGCCATTCTTAACTTATTACTTTATGCAAACATGAGCTTCTCAATAATATATTTTTCAGAATGCCCTCTGTTCATTTAAACACTTCCAAACTGTTCAGGACACAGCTTATGTCGGTCCCGACTGATATTGAGTTGTTTGTGCATCTAATCTGTCTGCTTATATCTTTCCTCTTGTCTGTTTGCTTCTATATGTAGATTTTAATGGGACTTAATGAGAAAATATCTTCTATTCTTCAAATTCTTCGTAATTTTTAAAAAATAAAATACTGAACATGTCAACGCTTCAGCATCGAGGTTAGGGCAGTCTCCTCCCATTGGGGAATCAGGAAACAACCAATGTGCTGATGCACTGGTCCTTGTTCTTCCCTTGTCCTACAGAGCGCACGGTCACTTGGGAGGTTGAGGAACGAGTCAAACAAGTCACGAGTGACATATGTTCCAATCAGCTGTTCACCAATCTGATTGTGTGTTGCCCTGAGCTCCAATCACATGTCACCCATTCGACTTGCACCTTCTCCTTCTCCTGTCACCCAGCAGTTACGTGAACCATCTTTGTGGTGGATCAATGGTTCTGGTGCCCCAGTACAGACAAAGAAGTGGAAGAGTTAGTGGCTGCTTGACCTGTCTACACTTGCAGAAAGACCTCCTATCATACTAGTCTTCACTAATTTCCAGTGCCCTGCTGCCACTGGTCAGACACCTTTGTGGTCCTGGACTTTGTGTATAATCATGTAAATTATCTACCTGTTTAATCTAAGTTTGTTTATCCAGTATCTGTGAGACTTAAGTTCACCAGCACAATGAAGATATATCCTTCCTCATATGAAGGAAAAGCTCCTTGGTGCCTGCCGCTCCCCTCCTACGACTGTAGCCCTGAGGAATGCTCCTGGATCTCCAACAGTAACATCCTGGGCCCCAAACTCATTCATGAGTTCCACTGGCAACACCCTGAACATCCTGGGCTGTCTGGTGCTGGCCCTAGTGAGACAGGTATTGTTAAGCCAAAGCCTTGTTCCTGTTCATTCATATTTTAAATTCGTTTTCCCTTCCTGTTTTACTTTGGTGCTCACATTTCTATATCATGTGAAATCACTTCACCTCCAGCTTAAAGTTTCAATAATGAAACACATGCCCACCCACATTATGTCTGTGTAACCAGTACATAAAGGAAGAACTTGTGCTCTGGTTTTTTTGGTCTCACAGGCAGATATTAATGGAGTAATCCCTCAGTCTTTGTTGGTCTCTCCTGTCCATCATCTCAGTTCCCCAAACTATTTGAGGGAGATGGATGTTCCTCCCTGCATCTGGTTCAGCCAGAGGTTGTTTCTCACTGTGAAATAGCTTGTTTGTCTTCCAGTATCATCTTGTACTCGCTCAGGATGGGTAACGGCACTGGCTGTTTTTATGAATTTACTTTAAATGAATTTTGAACCCAGTGATGTATGAAGAGTCGGGCAAGTCCATTCAGTGGGCAAAATGAGCCACTGTCTAAAGAGAGCAAATGCCACTGAAGAGATATTAAACATGAAGTTACATGAAGTGTAGGAACAGTTACCAAAGTAGGTTATATCAAAGCGTTATGTGTTATGGGTTATAAAAGTGTTGGAATAAAAAATAGTTACTGTCAAAATGGTCTGTATGCACCACCTTGCTTTCTATTCGTATTTTGATATGAATACTGGCAGCACGGTGGCTTGGTGGTCAGCACTGTTGCCTCATAGCAAGAGGGTTCCTGGTTTGAACCTCCACAGGGGCCTTTCTGTGTGGAGTTTGCATGTTCTCCCCGTGCTTGCGTGGGTTCTCA
>JBAMYA010007014.1:0-17945 GCA_037176975.1 Arrhamphus sclerolepis | reverse complement strand
AAATAAATAAAAACAAAGATCAAATAACACCAAAACAAGAAATAAAATAGCAATAACCAAAGGTAAAATAAAATAATATAAAATAAAATTCAGCTATAAGCTAAACTAAAAAGGTAGGTTTTGGGGTCTTGGTCTTCATCATTTACTGAGGGTTCTCATAGCATCATCTTGCACTTTATACATTCTTTCCTGAACAGTTTTAAATGAACCTTTGCACGTTTATTTACTGGAAAGTGTGCTGATTCTCCACTTCCCCTGGTACAGGAGTTTTAGTGTTTCCCCTTAAGTAAATGCAGCACCCCAATGACCACCTGGCTGTAATTACAGACTTTCATGTTTAAGAAATCTTTTTCTTTTTAAGGTTAATAAATGCAAAAAGTAGAATGGAAAACAAACTTGGTACCTAATAAGTTGTGAAAAGTGCTAATACAGTGCTACATGTAGTGCGATACATGGATGCAGTTAGGGTTGGGCTTCCTGAAACCAAATGACTGCTCTGCGCTGCAGCAGCAAAAAGCTCATATTCACAGCAAAGTTGGCTGCCATCCTTTGGTGTTCGCCACTGCAGTGGTGCTAGCGGTATGGATGAAAGACAACTCCTATACAGCTCACAGTACAGTAGGGTGCACAAAGCTCTTTGGGTTACATGCACACCTAACAATGATGTCAGCCCTCCACATTGTCAGTATTTATGGTAGCTTAATTGATTTGGAGGTCCTATGGGCCTTATGTCTTGTCTTCATATGTCTCTGTCTCTTTAGATTGTTGTTTACTTCCTGTTTTACTTTGCAGGTCTGTCTTTGTCTTGTTGTATTCTGTATTGTGTCTCGTTAGCCCCATGTCTAGCCTATATATTGTCTTATCTTTCTCTTACCCTTTGCCAGTCCATGCTGTTTTCCCCTGGCTCTGTTTCAGGTACTTGTTTTGGATCTTGCCCTTCTGTTCCATTTTTAGAGTTTCATCGCTTTTGCCTTAATAAAGGACTTTTTTGTTGGAATACTCTTACCCTTACCTGCATTTGTGTTCTCACCTCCTTTCATGAAACACATGTGCTCACCATGGTCACGTGGTGTAGGTGGTGTGGATGAAAGACGACTCCCTTGTGTCTCCCGATAGTGTTGGATGAAAAAATACCGTAGGTTACTCGCAGCACTGAAGGGCTTGGTTCAGCATCACTGGTTATATCCAGAACTTTGCAGGGAATGAGTCACAGAGTACGGTACTTGCATACAGAACCCAGGCCTCAGCTGGGTGGGCTATGTGGTCCACTTGAAAACTCAATTCCAGAATTCTCTTTCCTTGTACATAGACACAGCTAAAATTACAACAGAATGTTGTTACAAGACTCATTTTTCATTTGTCTGTGCACGTTCACTTTGATATAACTTAGAGCACAAAGTTAACAACTTTTCTTTCCAATGTAGCTGTGTGAAGCCTGATTTATGCTTCTGTGTGGGATATGTGCATGTAGGCTTTATCCGTTGGAACTGATAAATTTTGAGCATGAATCATTTTTACAAAGATTGTAGAAATTTATTGTTGTAGCTGACTTGAAAAGGAGACAAAGAGAACAAATCTACCAAGTGGACAAATCAAACTATCTGCGGTCTTCGTTGATGCGACATGCAGTCACTTTTGGAGGTTCACATCAGGATCCGGCATAAGTGACCATGGAAGGATCACACACACGGCTTAGGTACACCATCTCTTTGACACAGAAGTATCAATCAGGATTAACGCTGCAGCTCCTCAGCTCATCTTTCTCACCCCGACTGCTGATAGGATTTACAAGGTAAGTGGATTGAACGAACGTATTAATTAATATTCGTATATATTATTCATTCAGACACATTAATACATCACAAACTGCACATTTTACAGAAAACAAAATAAAACTAAAATAATTATTGACCAAATTTCCCACTGAACTGCATAAGGATAATGTATCATGGATTTTTCATTCAATGAGTGTTTTGAAAAGAGAGAAAATCCATTCAGAGAAAATCAAATACACATCTTGACAATAATTAAAGTGACTCTTTTTTTATATACAATTTCTTTATTCAAATAGATTCACAGTTATATTTTGAGTGTAAGTGTTTAAGTCCACTCATAACTTGTGTATCTGTGCATGTGTGTGAGACTTTCGACTTTATCATCAGAATTGCATCAGCGGTGTTACTGAAACAAATTCCACTCCATTTTTTTTCTGAATCTACTGACTTGAGGAATACAAAACTGTTGCTCCCCACATTGCATGAAATCTTTTGAAATTTTACTTCTTGACTAAAATGCACTCCCATAGTAATTAATGTCCTAAATTTCATGCGTCTTGCAGAAGAAATAGAAAAATCATGTGTGATTCTATACCTTTTTCTTCATGCAGGGAATGGGGATCTGTGAATGAGCTAATCTCCACCTCTCAGCAGATGATAGCCTGCCCCGACTGCTCTGACTCTGCTACAGTATACAATAGCCAGTTCTAATATTGGGGTAATTCATATGTAAATGTTTGAAACTGAGAGTGATTTTCCATAGAAAGAAGAAGAAGTTAAATTATACAAGCATGCAATAGGTAGTCGACGAAGTATCAGAATTATATTCTTCACTTTTTCATTTTCAAAAATCTTAGGAAGGTAACATGAATGGATACTTTAAATCTTTGGCTTTACAACATCATCGGATGGTAACATGATGTTACTTCATCTCAAACTAATTTTCAGCACTGAAGCATAATTTATCTGATGCATAGCTATGCCTGCTCATACTGGTGGTGTCATGAACCTACACATGTTCTTATGAAAAAAATAACTAAGTGAAGCAGTGCTCATGAATCTGGAGCAGATCTTTAGTAGGAAGGTGATTTATTATGTGCAAATCTGTCCACAGATTTATGATTTCATGAAGGAGACACAGTGACTGCAAACCCACATCCTCTTAGGCCTTTAAAATGGGACAATGCGGTGTCCTCCATGTAATCTCAATCTTCTTTTGTCGTTAAGCATCTTTGAAGATGTGAAGGCTTAAATAATCTGAATCTGTGTCAAAGTAACGTTTGTAACTCTGCTTACATGCTAGAAATACACAAACCCCTGGAACTATATGCACTGTACCTGGATCTGTCAGTGTACTTACTAAGATAATAAATTTCAAAACAGAAACCAGTTCAAATATATCCTTAAAGGACAATACACAGAGCCATGAATGGATCTGTCAGGTTTGTCACAACAGCAGCAAAACACACCAAGTAGCCACTCCTCCCTGTTTCTATTTCTATTTTATCCACTTCATCTGTGCTAACTGCTCCTTGGGTCTTGCTCTAACTTCTCATTTTAGACAGTTTTGTTTGGCCTGACCTTGTCTTTTTGAGAGATATATGCAGCGCTGTTTGGAGTCTAAGCAGAAAACCTCAACCACAGCACTGATGGGTGATTTTGCTCATGTTATGTCTTGTAAGAGATAAAAAAAAAAAAAGTGAACCAATTTAATAACTGTATTTTCTTTTAAAGAGCCATCCTGCTTTATCACACAGAAGCATTACCCCCAGCAAAATCCCAGTTTGTCCCAACTTCAAATTAGCTGTCATGACAACTCCAAGTTTCCAGGCAACACACTTCATCTACCCCACGTTTGTACAACTATCAGTCTGTTCATTTGCATGCGTAACTCTACTATGCACCGTAGCCAGGGACAGATTAGTTTAGCGTCTCTGTCACTAACATGCTTCATTAGTAAAGACAAACTCAGCCAAGCAGACACACAGACGCAGTCTGACAAAACAGCTGAACCATTGGAGAGTGTCCAGAGAGATTTGAGTGGAGACCAGAAGGGTGGTTAATATGTACTTGGAAGAGGTTATGACATATTTACTGCTTATGGCCCTTTGTATTACTCTTGCTATAATGATGATAGCGATTTGCAGTCCATGTTACAATTTTGAGAATTTTAATATACTCCCTGGTGGAGAAGAGTAAGAATCAAAAGATTAATTAAAAGAAAAGTGAAAGGGTTTCAAGGTCACATAGGAGAGAGAGAACTTGATGGAAATTCATATTTGCTTCAGAGTGAGACAAACATAAAAAAGTAGAAGGTGGAAGAAAAAGTGACAGAGGTGGGAAAAATGACAAACTTTATAAAGGAGGAGTGTGAGGTTCTCATCTTCATCCAACATGTTTTCACTCTTTCTGATAAGAGCAGATCCACAACCACACCGCACATCACCAAGAGAAAGATAGTGTCAGACTGCATTGCTTTTACAAAACATGTGAAGTCAAAGAAAATGTGTTAATGGGTCCAAAATGCTTTTAACACACTTACCCACACAGGTCAGACTCCTGGCTTCTACATTTTACTTTAACTGGGCACAACGTTAAATGTCTTGTTTGAAATTTTAGATGACCCAAAATAGTTACCACATAGTGATCGCTAGCTACTGGGGATAATGTACAATCTTCGTGTTCAATCAACTACCATAAAAGTCAGGAAGAATTAGCTGCTCTAAACGTGGAATAATTTTACTTCTTACTTGCTTCTCTCCAACCTGTAGAAGCAAAGGACAAAAATAACACAAGGACATTTGTTCTAGTAACACTGTTCTTTACACAGCTTTATATCAACAAGTCAACATCTAAACAAATGGAAAAGGTTACATCCGTTCTCAAAGCTGCAACGTCATGATTTGGGTAACTTCCTGAACATTTTATCGTTAGGAGCTAGAGATGCAAGAGAAGGTGTGTACGCAACTTGACAGTGCATGCAACATAGAACAGACTGAGAACTGTCTGTCATAGTTTGACAAATGCTTTCAAGACTTTGCGTTACTTGAGCCAGTCGCTACACTCATGTGCTACCCTTTTTTCAGGAAGAGATGCTGACATTGAGTCACTTTCATCAAAAATTTAAACACAATTTCACCTGAACACATCTGGAGTGGAGGATGAGATTTTAACCCTACAAGCTGACATTCAGTCCAGGACTCACAGACAGTTCTGGAAGAGGAAAAGTACCCCAACATGAGGAAATGTGCTACCTTGTTGACGGCATTATTCACCTCTACTTATTTATGCGAGTCAGCCTTTTCCCACATGAAGATTATAAAGTCCAAATACCGTTCCACCATGACTGATGGTGTGCTTGAGGCTGGTTATTAGCAGCTACTGTCCAGACTATTCATCCCTGGCTGATTCCATTCAGTGCAATTCATCAGAGTAAGGTAAGAACAAAAAACAAATCTGCATTGTGTAATATAGATTCATACAGTCATGCAAGTATAACCGACCTCCTGTTTTGAAAAAGTTATTTAGCATGGCAAGTGAAGAGATATAAAGTCTGATTCCTCTTTTGTTTTATTATCAGAAATAAATAGTTTAGATTTCGTCAAATTTTTATCTTTTCTCTCCTCCCCAACCTCCCCCCTTCTAGAGTTCACTGCCCAGATGAATGAGCTGGTCCCTGCTGGAACCAAGCTCACGCCCCTTCCACCCTGTCCATCTCCTTTTTTTTGTCATCCCTGACTTCTCCTCTACACACACTTCCACCTGAGTCCTAAGCCCCCAGCCAGCCTTAAAACCTGCATCCAAAAACTGTATAACAAGTCAGGGCAGCAACTCCTCCTCCTGCACTGCTGATGTGTGTTGGGTCCAGGTCATGAGGATGATCACACTCAAGAATACCTCCAGGACAAACCAGGACCCAGTGTTCCAGCTGCTGTCTCTATTCCTGTGT
Source organism: Arrhamphus sclerolepis (assembly GCA_037176975.1). Lineage (NCBI taxonomy): Eukaryota > Metazoa > Chordata > Actinopteri > Beloniformes > Hemiramphidae > Arrhamphus > Arrhamphus sclerolepis. The sequence continues at coordinate 12,221 of JBAMYA010007014.1, read as the reverse complement.
TTATCTTAGAAAGAGAGCGGTACCTGTAATTTTGCCACCCAAAAGTAATTCTTTAGTAAAGATTCCCCGTTTTAAAGATTCCATTCAGGTCCCCACTAACTTTACAAAGGTAGCTCTGCTAAATGTCTGATCTCTCAACAAGTCATTCTTAATGATTTTATTACTGAGCAAAGTATTGATATGATGCTTTTAACTGAAACCGGTTAGACAATAGTACCAGTTCTCTTTGAGTCAGCTCCTTCAAACTTTAACTCATTGAATGTTACTCAAACAAACAGGACAGTTGGTGGTGTTGCTGCCTTATTTATTCAGAGACTCAGTTAAACTGTGGTGATTCTGATTCATTTGAATATCTGTGTGTTGTGCTGAAAGGCAGTCCAAAGATCTAATTGTCTACACACCTCCAAGGTTCTCAACAAGTGTTAACTTCTTCTTGCCATTATCACAACAGATTTAAACCATGTTATTGTTGGTGATTTTAACATTCACACTGATAATCCCGCAGACAAAGCTGCCAGTAAATTGTGTGGTGTGTTAGAAACTTTTGATCTGCTACAACATGTGAACGAGGCTACACAAACAAGGGAATGTGCTGGATTTGGTAATTAGCAAGGCTGTTGATATTTCTAAGATTGTTGTAAAATATGTTGGTCTTAAATGATATTCATCTGAACACTGAAGCAGGTAAAACATCTGTTCTGCTACTTTTGGATCTTCGTTCAGCCTCTGATACTGTGGACCACAAAATCCTTCTAGACTAAAAAACTGGGTGGGTTATCAGGTCCAGTTCTCAGTTGGTTCAGATCTTATCTTGGAGGCAGGAGCATTGTTGTTTCCATTGGTGAGAATAGATCTGATTTTATTCCACTGACCTGTGGAGTCCCTCAAGGATCAATTTTTGAACCACTATTATTCAACCTCTACATACTTCCCCCATACAATACAATAAGTTGACATGAATTATAGCTGTTACAGTAACATACAAAATTGAGTAAATACAATTGAAATTTTAAGTGAAAACAGTAAGCCACAGTTGAAACAATGTAAAAATGTAATGCTTGGCAGATGCAACTTACAGCAAGGCTGTTATTTTTAAATAATGGTTCAATATACTTATTTTAAATTAAAGTAAAAATTGGAATTACAATTAAGTGTGGCAATACCGAGGGAAGGGGGTTGTGGTTTTAATGCCACTTACAAACACGAGGATCACTTCACCAAATGAGAGCTGGAGATGTGGGTCAAGTTTAATGATTTATTAATTTACACAATTAGACACAAAAGGGAAAACCCAAGCAGTGCAGATGCATTCCTGTGGGGCAACAGGTCAGTGTGGAGAATTAAAAAAAAACAAAAAAAACAACAGTCACCTCACTTATTCGTGACATGCGCGTGCACACACACACACACACACACACACACACACACGTGAGAGGAAATTAGATCCAAACCCAGGGGACGCACAGCACAAAGGAGGGAGAACCACCACCAGGACAACAGGCTGCCACCACAGTGAGCTCTCAGCAACTGCAAGGACAAGAAAGAGGGTTTAGTGAGGTTAACTCACAAAAAAGAAAAAACACACAATACAGTTCTAAACAAAAATCACATACCAATTTATTTCAATGATAAAAAAAGGGACTTAACTCCACACTCCTCACCAATTTAAAAAAAGGACAAGTAAAATAAAATAAGGAAATAAAAACCACGCCGATCTGGTGGTGAAAACCAGGTGTACGTCTACACCATATATGGCATCTGCCCAAATGCTGTGTATGTCCGTATCCCGTAGTCCACGGGAGAGGTTATATCAGCCGGCCAGACAGTCAGATGACGTAAAGTCTGCAGGACTTTAATGCAGCAAATGCAGGAAACCGTGGACCACGGCCATCCAAAACCACGCCAGGTGGAGTAGCTACAGATGAGCCACAAATAATTCTCGGCAAAGCAGCAGTGTTCAATTTAAGAGCTGAAATATACAAATTAAGCTTTACACATGCATGATAGCTCGACACCTAGACCAAGCAAGTGAAGTACCTTACCTGTAGAGAGCAGCTTTAAACTAAATGAGCCTGGCAAACCTCAAAGGTGGCGTCCACTAGAACCGTGTTGGTTGCAGTGTTTGCTGTAAAAAGAATAAAATAAAACTAGTCATTAAGCAAACATACACTTAAATTTCTTTCGTCAACACCGCTAGTGTTACCTGTGTGGATGCGTGAGCACCTGGAAGTGAGGCAACCGGAAGTGAGCAGCTGACAAAAGGCAAGAGGGAGCCAAGAGCAGTAACGGCCCTTTAAATACCCACTCAGGTGCCAGTTAAATGATACTCAGATGAAGTCAAGCACGGATGACCATCAGTTCACATAAGTATTAATTTTTCTGCATTTCAATGATAATTTTTAATATGAATTAACTTAATTTTGCGAATACAATATATGCATACACACACACATTTAGTTTTATGTAAATGCACAGGGAAAAAATGGACCACATCCTTTCAACATTTCTCATGAACATTTATTTCTACGAACATGACATTAAAACCATTCAACCAATTCTGATTATGTGAATTACTCCTTGAGCAGATTTATTCTCTAAAAACAGTGAGCTAAATTAAATTCTGTATTCAGTGGATCAAACATGGGTGAAACTTTCCATTACAGCTTTTTAATATGAACTGGCATCTTAACTTGCATGCATGATAAAACTGTTTGAACTGGTTAATTGTTGCCAATGATAAATGTGCTGTATAAAGTGGCTGTACTGTTTCAGAAAAGGGGCCAACTGACAAAACAAAAAAATAGACCAGAATGTGACATGTCCCCACCTTGTAACTAAACTTTTGTGGTTAATGTTTTGTTGGTGTTGTTGCATAATATTGGGTTTTTGCAGGGTAATTATTAATTTAGCATGTTCTTGTGAAAGTATAATCAAAATCCTGGGAGCGCTTTTTTAATTTTCTGATTTGCCAATTTGAAATAAGCTTTTTCCTGATGTAGGTTACTGACATCATTACGACAGAGCCTTGAACTAAATTAAAATAATGTTTATTGCTGGATAGCAATGAATAGTGACACTTCATGTTATTCAAAGTGACATAATAGAAAACATCAATGGAAAAATCAAGACATGGCAACAACTTCTTATTTTTTTTTCAAAAGGAGTATTCCTTTTTTTATTTTTTATCTTTTTCAAAGATAACCTTCTCCCATTTACTTAAAAACCTTTTCCGCCTTAATGAATAATGATCAACCAGGAGAGTGAATACAAAACTATAAATACAGCTAGAATTCTAAACCAAAATTAGCAAAATAATGAAAAGGGCACATGGGCTTTCGTCTATCCCTAGTAAGTTACACAAGAACTGGCTTGAGCCCCTCCTCAGGCTAATGTTCTGAATGAAAAGCAAATTAAATTAATGTTAACTTTTAAAGCAATAACCTTTGCTTTATTCTTGTCTTTTTTCTTTACATTTTAAATTTTGTTGGTTCATACATGCTTTCTACAAAGGAAATGTCAACACATAAGGTGATACATTAGCTAAACCTTTTGATGAATTTGGCCTGTCACTTAACAAGTGCAATGCTTTAGGAACAGCTTTGTGAAATGTTGTCACCTACAACGCACAGAGGTAATTTTTCAGTCTTTGAACTTTGACTGAAAGGTTTCCTGGATCAAGCTCCAGGAACACTTAACACCAGAAATACCTCAAAAGCGTATTTGAGATTCTCGGGATATTTCAGATCCATAGCATAGGCCAGTCCCAACAGATAGCAGGCTTTGCTGAGATTCCATAGTTTGTTGAGAACAGTGATGCCCTCACTAACATTACCCACATCAGTAGGTTCAACTGACCCGTCTTGCTTCTGCAGCAGGTAAATCTTCATCACCTCCTCAGCCAAAGCCTCCTGAACACAGATAGCATCAGCATTCTCCTTCAAACAGAGAAGTAACTTGTTTAGGCTCGCCTATATCCCACATATTTCAAGACATGAACACAAAAAAGCTGCATTGGTATGAAATCACAGTTACTGAGAAAACTGTGCGCCAAACTTTTTGAGAAAATGTTGTTTTCTTGGGTGCTTGATGGGGATAGTTAGAGGACAAATGATCTCAGTATCTTAAAACTTTTATATGATCTCACAAGCAAAAATGTCAAACTACTGAAATTCTTAAAAGTGATTTATTGCACCAACCTCAGAGGTTTTCATTATGGCACTTGCATCCTCTCCCAGATGGTCAATTAGACATCAGAGGATTACCTCTCTTTTTTTCCTTGATGGAAACTCCACTCCATAAAACCGAAAGTCCCAACTGTAGGCAAAATATATAAATCTGCAAAACTTAAAACATCATTTTGCTTTTCTGTATGAGCTTAAACATAATGTGGCAACTCACTTTGGGCGAAAGGCAGGGGTACAACCCTGGACAGGTTGCCAGTCCATTGCAGGGCCGTAGCTACACATGTAATCAGCAAATTCTTACATGATTTCTGACTTGACATGAGTATTGTTCAGAACAGTGCAAATTTTAGCAAAGACTTCATTGGCATTTCTCAGTACAGTCCCTGTTGCCACAGAGAAAAGTGGAATGACGACCAAAAGAAAAAGAAACAATGTGACGTTTTAGTGATACCATTAGCTTGCCATCAAGACGAAACGCTGCTAAGGGTTAAGTGTCACAAAGTACAGTGATGTATTAAGGTCTTTCTCCAAGAACGATCCAGTATAAATGCCCTAAAATGTTCATTGTGCCAGCTGTTGACCCACTTCACAATAAACAGGAGATCATCACAACAGTCTGTAAAATCCCACCAAAGTCCAGTAAACCACAAGTTGACCCATAAGGCAAAACCATTCCTGCAGCATATTTAATTCCATGAGGAGTCACACTGGTCAAATTCACAGAAGCTTGTGTTGGATAAATGTCACTGAGTGACTGCTGTATTTCTACATCAAGTAGTTCCAGTGGAAGAGATGATACTTTAGTGACACACACTGAGGGCTTCAATGCATTATCATGTGAATAGTTTACCATCATCATTTAGTGCTTTGAGGCAAGTGACAATAGTACATTTCTGAAGCTGTTTGTGTGTTTAACAACTCTCTTAAAGAAATTATGTATAGCCTCAAAGCACATAGTCCAGAGGAATACTAATGGACCAAATCCTCAAGTCAGGATAATGCTTAAAAAACAGTGTTTTGGAGTTAATTTTTGTTCTGGGAAAACCTCCAATAGCTTGTTGTGGTGTTCTGATCTCAGTATGAATAGAAGACACAGCAAGTTCAATTATATCTTTTAGATTGATAAGAACTTGCCATGCTTCATCATTCAGGGGGATCTTTTCACCAATAATGAATGGCAATAATATCAATAATGTCCAATTTTCATGTGCGTTGCCACCAATACTTTTGCGAGTGAAAAAATATTTGGGGATAATCTGGGGGCGTTCAGTTTTTTTAGTCCATTTGTATGGAAATTCTGTTATGAAATTATTGAGTTCAGTTAAGGAGAAGTACTGTTTATAAATAAACACTTGAAGACACAAGGCTAATTCTAGTGGAATTTTGCCTTCAAGAAGTGCAATTATTTCTGGATCCAAAGGGTATTCTGCTGGTTCAATAACACAGAAGCTTTCCTTAAAATATATAAGTCTCTTAAATTTTGAAGCAAAGGGACCATCAGGACTAATACTACTTGGAATATACTGAACTGATGATTTGCAGATAAAATTTAGCTGTTACACCAAGTCCTCTAAACATTTACCAGAAACATTATAGACGCTTTTCAATTTTAACAAGGGCGGACCAATATTTTTTAAAATTTTGCTTGAAGTTTCCCTTTCACAGCCCAATTCAAAGATGGCATCTATGTCCTCATGAACTTCTGATTCCAGTGCTGGTAAGAGGATTTCATTAGATGTAGTAACAGTTTGTTTTGAAATCAACTCAGTTTTAAAGTGCTTCATCAATAAGATTTGTGCTTTCTACTTCTGTGAGTCACAAGTTCCGTATATGTTTGTCTTGAAATCACATCCATCAAAGGCACACTCTGTGGTTTCATGGTTTTCAAATGGAAATTTATATGTTGAAAATAGTATTTTGTGTTTTGATGAAATGAATCACAGACTTTACATGTGAGAGATTGAAGGACTTCACAGTCTTCTGCTTCATCCAAACTGTGAGATTTACACAAGTGTTAGTGCAGGGCATCCCGTGTCTTAAAAGAGCAAGGACAAGTCAAATGAGGACTGGGTATTGAATAACCATGACAAAGGTACCATCTTTTACTCAATAATGTTTGAGTAGTGCCCGTTTTGATGCATCCTTGTGTTACGGCTGAAGTTTTGTTACATAATTTATGTTAATTCGAGTGTGCAGGTGCGCATTCCTGATTGGAGGAGTGTGCCGTTGCGCATGGAGGATTGGCTGCCCTGACCCACCTGACGAGTTAAAAGTGCCAGGATGCGAACCAGAGAGGGAGCTCACTCCGGTCTCCCCCTCCTTCAAAACAGCCACATCACTTCAGTCTGAGAAATGAGTGTGTAATTGTAGGAGTGCACTGCCATTTATTTTGATTCTTGTTTTCTCCTGTGTTTTTTAGTCCAGGAAGGTAAGCTTTTGTCTTTTGTTTTGTTTATTTTGAAATTAGGTAAGTTCATTATTGAAGATAGTTTCTTTTGTTTGTTATTTTGGCCTGAGTCCACTCTGAAGCTTTATAACACAAAACAATGTGTTTAAAAGAAAATAAAACTAACATATAACTGACTATGGCTACTGGCTGTTTGAGAGATGGGGGGAGAAAACGGGAGGGGGGCTGTCCATGTTATGACCTAAATACTAGACGTAGGTCGTAACAGTTGTGTTTGTAGAGTTTACACTGCCATCCCATCAGCTGCCACACTGTTGTTGCCTACATTGAAGTCCCCCAACAGAATTATGGAGTCTCCGGTTGGAGCACTTTCCAGTACTCCTTCCAGGGACTCTAAGAAGGCTGGGTACTCTGTACTGTTGTTCGACACGTAAGCCGAGACAACAGTGAGAGACCCACCCCCCACCCGAAGGCGGATGGACACGACCCTCTTGTTCCACGGGGAAAACTCCAACATATGGCGGCTGAGCTGGGGAGCTATCAGCAAGTTATAAGCCCACACCAGCACGCGGCCTCTCACCGTGGGCAACTCTTGAGTAGTAGAGAGTCCAGCCTCTCTCAAGGAGTTGGGTTCCAGCGCCCAGACTGTGCGTGAAGGCGAGCCCAACTATTTCTAGTCGGTACTCCACCTCCCGCACAAGCTCAGGCTCCTTATCCCCCAGCGAGGTGACATTCCATGTCCCCATAGCCAGAGTTGTTGTCCCAGGATTGGGTCGTCGGGGTCCCCGCCCACAACTGCCACCCAAATCACACTGCACCGGCCCCTTAAGGCCCTTCATGCAGGTGGTGAGCCCACTTGAAGGGGCGCCCACGTTGCTCGTTTTGGCTGACAGGCTGAGCCCAGCCGGGTCCCACAGGCAAAGACCCGGCCACCAGGCGCTCGCCTGTGAGCCCCAACACCAGACCTGGCCCCAGGGTGGGACCTCGCCAACGCCAATCCGGGCGATGTACACGACTTTGCTGTTACTTTTGTCATAAGGTGTTTGTGAACCACTCTTAGTCTGATCCGTCCCCTAGGACCTGTTTGCCTTGGGATACCCTACCAGGAGCACTAAGCCCCGGTCAACATAGCTCCTAAGATCATTCAGATACTCAAACCCCTCCACCACCATTAAGGTAGCAGTTCAAGGAGGAGCAATCACCATGCCATATTCATAAAAATATGGTGTGGTGACAGCAGATAACAGATTATAAACTCATCAAAATTAATATAGCTTCTCCAGTACAGATGACTTTACCAAATTGGAAAATGGTTAAAATTTTGAGTTGGCATTTGTATTCAGGAAAGAAGAAAAAAAAGACCCACTGCACACGCAAAAAAACATACAAACTGATTTACCAACAGTGGGTGCAACGGTTTGTGTCCAAAATAGCACGTCTAATTCAGTTAGTACGTCCGCCACATTGAATATGCAATTTGGGGTGTTCACGCGCAATTCTGCGTGTATTGGGAGGAGAATATGTAAATATATTAATTTAGCACCCGCAAAGGGATTTATCAAACCTGAACGCAATTTTTCTCATAGAAATTGCGTTTAAATTTAACATGTTTCAAAAGTACGTGCACACAGTCTGTATGTGTAATTATGCACACATGGCTGCTGTTATTGTAACAAGAAAGAAACATCTCATGCAAACACACAACTCCCATGGACAGGAGTGGAAGATCCTCTTAGTAAAAACACCTGCTACTTCCAAGAGAGGAGATGCAGAGAACGCATTTTTCACCCTTGTGTGAACATTTTTGGGATTAATGAGGAAACAATCATCTGCGTTATCTGCGTCTTCTTTTACGCAGGTGGAACTTGCCCACCACGTGCACTTCTCCCTGTCTGGTGCTCGGCTGCCTAGTTGTCGCTGTGGGACTTTGTTGGCTGACTTCTCCACGTGGACTGAGGGCAGTCATTACCTGTATACCCTCCCGTAGCCCTCTTGCAATGGAATTGACGGCCATTCTGCGCTGACCATCTGTCGGCAGTGGCTTGATATGGCCTGGGTGTTGCGCCTTACTGCTTGTGCCAACGTTGACACCGCTCGCATCTCCCTTACAATTGTCTGTAGGGCTGCAGACTGTTTCCTCTGTTCCGGCAGCAACTCCAGATCAATGTCCTCTGGGCCCATTTGAGGCTCTTCACGGGTGGCGGCGGCTGCTCTGGGGGAATTTGAGGGGGATGGCTGGACCTCTGATACAAATTCTACATTTAAAATAAATGTTTTTGGTTAAGGATTTGACTTGAAAGACAGAAAAATGTAACCACGTGGAGGCACATTTATTTTTTTCTCTTTCTGAATAAATATCTTTTCAGATAACAAGTGTGTTTGTACAGTATTATTGTGCTCTTACCTTGTTCTTCTGTTTGGCCCAGTGTATTGTACCCAGCTGTTCCGGTGACTTGCTCCTCGCATAGGATCAGCTGCACCTGTTCCTCAATGCTAGTCAGAGGTAACTTGTCCGTGGTGCCCCCACCTGTTTTATTTGCAGAAGTTTTGTTATAGGCCAATTTTTCTTTTGTTTGTCTTCTTATGTCTTAATATCGTCTTTTAACTTTGTCCACTGTTTGCACTGTTTTGCCAACAGCATTTACTCTTTCACAAATCTTTTCCCATATTGTGTTCCTTTGGGTGAAAGTCAGATTTCTTTGCTGTAATTGATTTGTTGCGTTTGTTGGTTTCATCCACCAACACCTCCAATTCCATTGCGTCAAATTTCCCTTTGCGTTTTCTTCCCTCCAAATTCACCATGCTTCAAACCATAAAACACGCAAACCGCCCATTTAAATAGGGTGTCTCCAACACATTTGCACCTGCCATCATTTGTGCAATCACTCTTAGTAAATGCTGCGCAAACTGTGGTTCCAGCCCTCGCACAAATTTCTGGATTGGAAAATGGAAATTACTACACACAAACGGGGACGTTGATAAATCTGGCCCATTGAGTCCTTTAAGTAAAATTATCTGCTCTACTTGGTAGTCAAGGTTGGACCTTCTGCTCTTGGTGAAGCAGGTGTTGAAAAATCAATCAATAAATAAAATTAACAACCCTGGCAAAACTTGTTTTCATCACTGAGTAATCTACCATATGATAAATCTCTTAAGAAATTATATGACTAAAATAAATATTGACGATTCATGTAAATTGAGAGTAACTATACTGGAAATGTTTTACATAACTATGAGTACCAATTATTTTCTTAAAAGGTTAAAGTATAAAGCCAATAATTCAACAGTTCAACCTCAAATTTGTAGAAAGTAAAGCCGAAATATGCATTAAAAAAAAAAAAAAAAAGAAATACACACACACACATATATAACCGCTGTTTGCTGGGTCTTAAGAGGCAGGAGCACTCTACATGAGAGAAAAATATCATGACATGCTGCATATATACTTCCTTCAGCTGGTATGAAGCTACAGCCATTGTTGAAGCAGCAACTTTCTTTAACACCTGATATTTTAGGTTTGCATCAATTCAACAGAATATGTATTTAAGAATATGTACAGAGTTTCTGTACGGATAAAAGCGGCGCCATCAGCAGCAGTGTCTCGCCCCATCGACCTGAAGATGGCTTGAAAACAGAGAAAAGGTTCAATATGCACAAAGACACTGTGAAATGTGAGACAGTGTTCAAAATGTTCCTTAAAAGTGAAAGGCAAAGTACTTACTGCATGCTCATTTTCTTTTGTCTTTAATCAAAACAAGACACAGACAGTTAAACAAGAGGCACAGCTGCTGGAGGAAGTAACCTGGGGAAAGCTACTAGCTCGCTTAAGAATGGCAGTTTAGGTGCTGCCATCATAAAAATAATAATAATAACGATGATAAAAAATAAATAAATAAATAAATAAATAAAGACGTTATAAAAGAAGGGAGCGGGTAAAGACAATGTTAATATTACATTAGTGTTTGCCGTGTGGCCACTTACCTGCAAACGTTTTCCAGTTCTGCTGTGGATCTGTGTCCACTAACTGTCATTGTACAGAAAAAATAATCTCCCATAAGGCTGTGCTCTTCGCACGCAGTACATATGGCAAAGGTTGTCAGTGTTTGTTGGGAACAATTTATATTGATTTTGAATCATTGATAATTGTAGTTCACATTACTGATAAGTATGAATACTAGTCTTTCAGCTATTTTGAGTAAATCCCTAACAGAGATATTGAGTATATCTAAAAAATGTATTTTGTGATTTAAATACAGATTTTATTCTCTTTGAATAAAGGGGCTCAATTCAACACAAAAACATGTTGAATCTTTAGGCGTTTTTTTTTAGTATATTCAACTCAAGGAAGCACTTTGGTGATATTCAAAGATTTTATCAAGGTCATCTAACATAATGATATTTACTAAGCCCCTGAATTATTTTTTAGAGTGTATAAGTGATCTGCCGTACAGTATATCAGCTGTTTTGCTATGAAATGAGCTAGCAGTATGGTTGCCAACTGTGCCAGATTGGCTAGGACATCCTAGTCTAAATTAACTTATCCTACAGGTTAAGCGCATCATCAGTGACTCAAAAGAACTGGAGGAAGCAATATTTGTGCTCGCTTTGCAACATCCACCACAGACAATGACAAAAATTACATCAAATGAAGCCTCATATATAATATGTGTTTATATAGTTAAAGATGGGCTCATTCACATTACCACCAAATATCTTATCAAGCTAAATGGTGCTTTTTTTTTTTTCATCATTTGAATGTTGTTAAAGGGTGCAGTTAGGTAGAACAAGGGTGACATGATTACAATGAATGTTTTAGCACCAAAGACTGTACATGATATTTTGGATAATATGCCCCCACCTGACAATGAGCTGACATACTTCACAGTTGTTGCTGATGCCTCAGACAAGGCAAATATTTCCAGTGTGTGTGAGATGTTTCTCTGTCTGGTGAGCTGCAGTCCAAGTTCTGAACATTATGATAAATCTGCAAACTGATGAGCTCGCTGGAAAAGTACGATACTGGATATTGGAAGCGTCACAGCATGTACAGCAGCTAATGCTAATGCCAGCTTTGGACAACACCCCTCTGTTTACCAGTTACTGAGAAGTGCCAACAACAAAGCTAAATATCCAGCACACATTAGTTCATTACACATGCAAGCATGCCTGTCATCAGCTGTCTGTGGGTATTTTAGTAAAAATCTACAGCTACTTCTCAAAAATCTGCTACCCAAACTGAGGAACTGCTTGCATAATTTTCTTTTCACTATTTGTTGACTTTGAGTGATGTGAAATTCTGCATCTACTTCAGGTCTCTAGGGGAGACCTGAAGACTTTTGAGGACAAAATCAAGGCTGGAGCAACTGAGATATATTTCTGTTTTTCCCATAATGTTGGGTGTGTTTTGAGCAAAAAAAAAGAAAAAAAAAAGCTGGAGATGACAAAGCTGTTCTCTGCAGGTCAGGTGGATGCTTCTGTCGAAACAGGTCAGTAATTTTGGTTACCAGAACAAGCAAATGCCTGCTTGAAGTTCCGAGCTGCAACATGACTTTGTGAAGTTTTATGATTCTGTTACCGCATTCATTGACAACTGATGTTTCACCAAAGAATGTAATAATTAAACTGAAACT
>JBAMYA010006973.1:0-17947 GCA_037176975.1 Arrhamphus sclerolepis | reverse complement strand
GTGACTATAAAAAGCCATCATCAGTGGAGCTCAGATACCATGATTCACCATGACAACGGCAGGTAAACGGAAGAGATTCTTCTTCTATTCTCTGTTTCCATTTTATTGCAATTGCAGTCACAATGAATAGGGGTGAAACTACAGAGTGATTGAATGTATGATTTAGATATTTAATGACTGATATATTATTGGATGAGTAAAAAGTGGTGAAATATAGGTGTGTCCTACCCAAGACTGAGCTTTCATGCAGGTTAAAACCTTGTCAGAAGTGCTAATACTACTCCTACTAATACCAATAATACTAATACCACTACTAAAGATAATATATATTAATCACAGAGGCAGAAGAAGGATGCTGTTAGAAAGTTAGTTTAATTCATTAATGATGTCAGCTTCTAAACCCTGTGTGGAAACGATATACGTAAGTACGTTTATGAGCCATTTTATCAATCTTATTTGTATCTTCAGTTTACTTTCCTGATGCAGATGCAGTGCAGCTTCCTCAGACAACAAAAGGACTTGTTTGCGTCCTGAGATCAATTGTCTGATTAAATTCAACCCACTTCAGCTTTCTGAAGGAGTTTGTGGAATAAATTCTGCTCTCGACCAGAGAGAGTTCAGAGTAAGTAACCGTGGCAACAGAACCTGCGTATGAGTTACCTCAGTTTCTGAAACGGGCTTGACTTAAGCCTCTTTAATGGGATTATGTTACCTCACTCTGTGAAACAGCAAAACCCCATCCGAAAAATGCACATTTAGTCAAAGTTATGATTCAGGATTTGTGGAGGACCCCAAAGCAGGAAACTGGGAGGCCAGAGGAGCAAACAGGAGCAATCTTTAAAAAAATCCCTTAAAGCCCTTTATTTTACAATAAGAAACTGAATTTGCAGGTTCTTTACAAACAAACCACTGAAAGACAGAGGAAGCCACACAGCAAGCAGAAAACAACAAGGCAGCAAAGCAGAAAGTCTGGCAGGGAAAAGAGCAGAAATAAGACATTATATACACACAGGAGCTGATGAGACACAACTGTGAACAGTCAGGACAGACACGAAGAAAGGAAGTCAGAGCTGAACTCAACACACAAGGAAGCAACATTTCAAACTAAGACAGGAAGTAAAGCAAAGCAGCTGAAAACAGCAAAAAAAATTACAAGAAAACAAAGAATGGAACCTCAAAATCACTTTAACAGGTTTAACGGTGCCTCCACAACTATGTCGTCTGCGTCTGTCTCCATAGACTTCGAATGGGGTGATGTCATCTGTTGCCAAAATGGACTGGGTGCTGTGCATTGCAGTGGGTCTGTCAAAAGTTTTTCAAAGATTTTCAACATTTAAAGGAAACGTCAGCCAATCAGGTTGCAGCTAGGCAGCAATTGCTAGCCAGTGAAACTGTACGTGGGGGAGGCTCTATAGCGGCTCGTGTCTGCCTGCGATCAGACCTCATCGGGGATCGCTGGTCAACAGAACAAGTATCCCTCTACCTGGATATTTCAGCAGCAGTTTGATTGTTTTTCTCTTCTGATCATGACGATACAATCGTGATACATTGGACACCTCCTCCACTGTGCGTTGCCACAACGTGTACGTGTAAATGCAGCGTCATGCCTGGTGAATACCTGCAGTTAACAATGTGTACACAAAGGCATAATGACTGACATGCGCATCCTGCTTTCATTTGGCACATCAGTCATGCGTGTCGTCTAAAAGATGTTGATGCAGTATTCACTTGAACACTAAAGGCACTACTGTAGGTCAGAGAGCAACAGCTGACCACAAGTAAACTGTCACAAAGCTGTTCTGCAGTTACGATCTTTATATACAACTGCTAGCTCTGTGTGGTGTTGGTTGTGTTGAACTAAGGGGGGCAGCCTGACGCAACAAGTCATCAAACATAGCAAAGTACATCCAAAAAACACTTTGGGTGTTTCTCGTCAATTTTGTACATCGGTCAAATGAGACAAACAAACTCCTGTCCCGATGGCATTGATTTCATAGTCTAACGTAATGCCTCCAGTGGCACTGGTGTTGTTTTTTCTGGCTGTGAGCACAACAAAGACTAACGAGTAATTTCCTCTGTCTTGCAGTCTGCCCCCAAGTGGGCACCTCCAGTATTACACGTTCTACCTGCGCGGTACAGAAGCAAGAAACGTTCACGAAACAACTGGTCGTAAACGCAGATGGACATGAACGCCTTGTCAAACTGCAAGTATATCTCAGGCTTTAGTCTGTCTGTCATCACCACAGATTTAAAACGCAATCTATAGATGTGAATCAAAACGCAACTGAAGTGAAAGCTTTGTGCTTCAGTCCAAAGAGAAAAACTAAAATGAAAAAAAAAAATGCAATCATGTTAATCATCTTAAGTAAAATATCTAGTTTGCCAGGAAAGAACAGTTTTTAGCTTTTCAGTTTTAATCAATAACTGATGTCAGCTGACGGTGATGTGGTTCATGTGAGGGTTATATGAGGATTCATACGTACTGCCTCCACTGTAAGTCTCCACTGTTTCATATTCAGCCAAACAGGAAAAAAAAAAACCCTGCAAGGTCGAGGCATTTTTCTCCACCGCTAATCCCTCACAGTGGCCTGAAACGTTACATTCCTTTCCAGACTTCTTTTGCAACATGGGCTCAATAACAAACAGAACACATAGTTCTAATGAAGCGGCATACTGTACATACGTCATCAGCCGCCTTTAGCTTTTGTTTGCTCTTCTGCTTTATTGCGTTCATCTTTGTCATTCATCAGAAATTGAAAACAACACATCATGTTGAGATCAGGTGGCGTCCTTCCAAAGTATTTCACTTGTTTATGTGCAAAAATGACTTTTTGTGCCCTCAAACGTCTGCATTGTGAGGGAGCATTTCTGGCATGAATGTGGTTGAGTGAGTCAGTTTTATTAGAGGGCAGGTATGTCAAGGTAGTTGGCTGAAATTAGAAGAAAAAAATGTCATTTAGCAATAAATGCTTTTGTTTTAGGCACCTCAGGGGTGTCTTTGTTTTTATTTTTTTGTTTTTATTTTCTTGAACAAATTCTTCTGCATCAAAAACAAAAAACATTTAATATTTCTAATACTTGAAACATTTTCAAATTTAAAATCAAAATTAGAGAGCAACCTTCGATTTCCTGAATGTCAAAGTCACCATGATGTCATATTTGAAATTATTGAAACAGGAATAAAACAGCAGTATTTTAAGAATATTTTATGTTTAAAATAATGCTATTCTGAAGCAAAGTATAAAAAAATTAAGATGCTGATCAGTTGAAGTCAGTTTTCAATGATTTTGCAAGATGGTGAGCTGTTGTACTGCAAAATTTGCCATTTTGATTTTGAGCATGGTGTAGCCACAGCAAAAAAATCCTTCAATTGTTCTTTAATTTTGATCTCCAGCGTAGTTCCAAATCGGCGAGCTGTGGTAAATTTAACTGCGGGTACTTTTGGCTTACAAAGAGGTGTGGAAGACGTGGGTGAGATGCTGTGGAGTCGGAGCCACTTTCAGACTCTAAAAGCCTCAGTTGGCAGGTTTTAAATGAACATGATTGAACAAGTGCAGCTTGTTTAGAAAGGCTGCTCTTTGAACCATCAGCTAGAAGCCGGTTACCTGCATGGCCAACATGCAAAATGTTTTGGTCTCATGAATCAAGTTGTGAACAGCTGGCTCTGGTCGGAGTTCATCCAAGGCTGCATTGTCAGAGCTGATCTTGGATTTAATGTTTCGCCTTTTAACCATCTGTACTGCCTTTCCTCTTGAGATCAGTGTTGCCACATTGGGCATCATTTACACACTTCACACACTTCAATACGCTTCTGTCCTTTCGCTCATATTATTTGCTTTAATTTGAAATCAGAGAGAATCTACTCAGCTTGATTGCACTCTGTGTTGGGAGCCTGATTGTGGTATCTTTATCTATATTTAGTGGTATTGTGAAGCTTCGTGTGCTTATGATGTGCTCTTTATCACACATGTAAGAGTTTTATCAATTTAACATGAATTTCTAGAGAAGTTGTGATTTTGGCTGGTTTTTATTGAGTTGGGTGGGTTTTATGTCCTGTTTGGGCTGGAAATTCAGTCAGATCTGGCAACCCTGCTTGAGATGCAGGAGGACAGTTGAGTCTCTACCTGAGGATAGGCTCTCCTGTGTTGCGTAATTTGTAGTTGTTGTTTGGTTTCCATTATATAAAGTGGAGAATAAACACTATCTATGGTCCAATCCAGTGAACACTTGGGTATCTGGAGTCCTTCTGAAATGAAAAGTGCACTGAAATTATATAATTTCCCTTCAGGGATTAGTAAATATTATTGAATTTCCTTTAAAGTTCAAGATGAGGTGACTGTTAACCCACCAGTTCCCCGTCCTCAGCTTCCTGTCCGCTGCAGTTTCATCTGAGTATTTGTGGAAAACACAGGCTTTTGGAGTGATACAGTAAATTTCCTTTCTGGGATTAATGAAGTTCATTCGTTCTTTCTTTCTTTCTTATCTATCTATCTATCTATCCATCTATCTATCTCTCTTGCTCTCTCCCTCTCTCTCTCTCTCAGGAGCTGTGGAGCTCCTGCACACTGGTTTTCATAAGCGAACCAGTACATTTCAGTCTATTCGGTTTGTCCAGATAAGAGTGGCTTTTTCTAAAAACACTTTGATGGTGGCATGCTCAACTCCAACTCTCTCTTAGTTGGAGCAATAGCAGGCTCTGAAGGACTTGAATATGAGATGCTAGGGACCTTCTCCTGGCTCGGGTTAACTTTGAAGAGATGCTGTAGAATCCTACACAGCCCATCCAGCTTCACGTAGGAGCCCTGTGCTGCTTCGGTCTCTCCAACTGCTGTAGACAGAAGGGCCGGACGTAGAGGGATACGTTTCAGCGTTTCCTGTTGTGTGAGGAGACGAAGGTGAGGCTGCAGAGGTGTGACAGGAGAGCTGTGGGAAGGTGTGAGATCTGTGTGGTTGAAGGACAGGAGAGAGCAAGCAAAGTGTCTCTGCTGAAGAACACGTTCATCTCATTGGCTCCGTCCAGGCCTCCATCAGTCCAGTCTGTCTTCTCCTTGAAGTCATGTTTTTCATCTCCGACCAAACATACATAAGTATGATAACAATAATTGGAGTCATTACAAGCCAGAGTTGCACCAACACACATCAAGCACCGCTGAGCACCATTTCTCCACTGAATTTAATAAAGTTTAATTTAAGGTGACCCTAAAAATCTTGAGCTAACCTTTAAAGTGTCTGCTACTGGATTTGTTTTCGTTTCACAGACGAAAGGCTAATTTATATGTCTGCGTTAAAAACTACGTAGCTACGGTGTATGTGCGAAATGTACGTTGCAGGCTACAGCGTAACCTGAAATACACCCCTCTACAAATGTAACTATGCATCATGGTGATGCAGAACATAAGAAATGTGATTGCTGGGTTTGTTCCTCATTTTCACATTTCCCATCACTATTTTTTCTTCATCATTTTCAAGTCAGGTAGAATGACAGTTTGCTGCTATGTCATAAAAAAAGGGACTGCTATTCAACATTTATTAGTCCCATCTCTCATTAAATATACTTTATTTGCTCCTTTGCTACATCTGAGCTAGAAACAGGAAGTAAGCAAAAGGACAGTGAGCTACAGTGCTGCAGAAAAAGAACCCACACTGCCTCCTAGTGGTTGGTAGTATAAATACAGAGTCATGCAAATGCCAGAGATGGCAAACTATAAATCAGGCATTAGGATGGCCAGTTTTGACTTCACATGTCATGAATTCATAGTAACAGGTACCAAATGTTTTTTCTATCGTGGCTCCTAAATTGTCAAATACTTTAGAGAGAGGCCCCTTCACTGTCCACTTTTAAGACCCGTCTAAGAACCCATTTTTACTCTTTGATGTTTGACCTCAGTGAGACTTAGTTTTCCCTTGTTTTTAATATAGTTATTTGATTAACCGTTTTACATGGTCTTTTATTTTGTTTTCATTTACATCCTATGTAATTTTACTATTTAGTTCCAATGTACAGAACTTTGTGTCAGCTGTGGTTGTTTTAAAGTGCTTTATGAATAAAGGTTATGATGATGATGATGATGAAATGTGAATGTCATTTGAAACAGAAAATAATAATATATACATAGAAGAAGAGCGTGCACATGTTATCAGTGAAGTTCCCTCCAACAATAGCTTTATCAAAATTGAAAGTTTTATTCATCTTAAAGGTAGAGAAGTCGTCTGGCTGGTTTCACAAGAGAAGAGCCTGATAACTGAAGGTTCTGCCTCCTCTTCTGCTTTTGGAAACTCCAGGAACCGCCAATAAACCTGGTGTTTTAGAGTAAAGTGCTCTGCAGGAATGATATGGAGCAGCAGTTTAATGTCTTATTGTACTTTGGAAAATAAACAACTGAAGTAAAAAAAAAAAAAAAAGAAATCACAGAATTAATATATAAACAAACTTTTGACTCAAAGTATCCATCTTTGGTCCCCGTGACAGCTGAACACACTTCTGGAATTCTTTCTAATGGAAAAGAAATATTCTTCACAGAAAGTTCTCCCCAACTCTGTTGCAGAGGTTCGCATAAATGTGGCACTTGAAGTTGCTTTCGTTTGTTCCCTGGAAAATCTATTTTTTTGCATGATATTGAAATGTACATTATTTTCAGGTTTTGGAGAACCCTACCTTTCATGTTGACCTCTAGAAGTTCACTAGTTACCTTTATACCATTTTGAGTTATTCATTGGACTTTTTTTTTTGTAAAAAAAAAAAAGAAAAACTGGATAAATTGGAGTTTTTAAAACTTTTAAGTGGTGGTGTATGTTGTTGTTTTGAGATAAATTGTGTTATAAAATGAATGTCTGTCACTTGTTATAAATTGTTCAACTAAACAACGATGTCAATTTTGAAAGCACACATCCTTGAACATACTTAAAGGACTTTTAATTAAAGTCTGTGAATCTTTGTCAGAATGAACAGGTAGATTGAAAGAAAAAAACAAAACAATCAAAGCTGTCAAAACGCTTGTGCCCAAAAGCCATTTCAGTCGACAGAAAAAGAAATTAGAAGCAAAAGAACAAAGAATCAAAAGGAGAACTTTTATCTTCCATTATGTCATCCTACAGGTGGGAAAAATCCGAAAGACCGCAGCCCGACGGAGAGAGTACCACATACTCTTCATGGTTCTGACCACGGCAGCCTGCTACCTGCTGTGCTGGATGCCTTACGGCGTGGTGGCCATGATGGCGACGTTTGGCCCGCCCAACATCATCAGTCCGGTGGCCAGCGTGGTCCCGTCACTCCTGGCCAAGAGCAGCACCGTCATCAACCCCGTCATCTACATACTCATGAACAAACAGGTGAGGAGCCAGTGTTCCCATGTACAAGCACTTTATTTGCACAAATAATAATAAAAAAGGACAAATGACAACAGCTGAAAACATTTACGTATCAGTGTATCAAATGTTTTTATGAGAGATGAACACCCTTAGGCTGTATCTGCCGGAAGCTGCAGACAGGAAACATTAAAAACATTTTTAAATCCTTCAGCAGCAGTGTGGTACAGAAATTCCCACCATACTGAGTCAAAACAAGTCATAAAAATAGGCCTCAAGAGTAAAGAACCAAGAGATAAAATCTGAGAGGAAAATTGTATAAACGTCTCCAAACTTGGTCTTTTCTCAGCATTTAACCATCATCACAAATCAGTGTCATTTTTCATTACAGCATCCACTTTTATGTAGTACCAGCAGTAAAAGTGTCCGCTTGGAGAAGAAAGAAAATTAAATTAAATTCACCCTTGAGCGACGCAGAAACAGCAGCCCTCCGGGCATTGTGCTGCTGCTCCAAGTCCTCATCCTGCCTTTGATCCAGCTAACAAATAATCAGAGATGGATTCTGGCACAAAATAAAAAAGAAAAAAAAAATATGAGGATACCACAAGGCATCACACTTGGTTCCTGGTGCTGTCATCAAATAAGCTGCATCTTAGCTGAGCATGTGGTAAGAGCTGCAAACATGACTTAAAAAAACAAGACATCAAAGCAGCAGTGAAAACCTGCAGAACAGATACGTTTCGACTTTTCCCAGATCTTCATTTTCCCTGCTTTGTGCACATGAAAGTAATCAGAAATATACATGTTCTATATATTCAGGGCTTCTGCACCTCCAATGTGTTGCAAAAAACGCTAAAACATTTCCTTATTTATCTCAACAGAAAAATGTCAAATCTAAAGTGGAGCTGGAAACCTACACTTTTCTTCCCATTTCTCTGGTTGCTAGGCTACTGTGCTGTGTAGATGCTTTCATGTTTACGTTACGTTCATATTGGTTGCTTAGCTGACAGAGATCGTAGAGGCAGCGACAAGCCGTCACACTCTGAGACAATTCCTCCAAATTTCTGACACTGCTGATATCTGTTGAAGCCCGTCGTTGGTCACAGTTCCATCTTTCATTTTTGCGCTTGTCTCATTGTCGGATCTACCACCAACGTTTTGGAGTTACGATGGACCAGTTTTACCTCAACTGCCCATCTTTTGTCTGAGACGGCCAAAATCATACAGTGTGAATCCGAATTACCACGTGTGGTTGTCAGAACTAAGTTCATGAGCAGTTCCATATCATGCAAATTTGATCCCTATCAGTACTGATCAACCACCACAAGAGAGTCGTTTTACTCAAAAGTCTTTGCTTCTACTAGATTGTGCAGCCTAAATCTGCCTTTTTTCCCTCCCATTATCCTCTGCTCCCCGCTTACTCTGCTGTTATGGTCAACTGCTGCATGTCTCCTCTGCTCTCTCCATACTGATGCACATTCTGCATGCATCAGCAGGACGTTCTCATTCAAATGATAATAAATAAATAAATCTCAGACACTCTTGGTACTCTCACTCTTTCAAAACTTTTATTTAATGCTTAATCAATCTCTTAAAATGACAACTGGATGGCTTGAAAGCTGGGTCCAATTTAAACCTTTGAAAGTCAGTAATGTAAAGTATAACATGCAGGTTTTAAAAGAATGGATCGCAGCAGATGTGGATCCTCCTGAGCTCTCAGTCGGCTTAAGCCCCGCCCAGAAAATCCATTCCAGCGGCCTGCAAAATGTCTGGATTTACAAACAAAATCAAATCTGAAACAGAACTTTTTGCATTTTAACTACAGATTTTACTTTCAATGAAATACTATCTAAAGTATATCTAGTATAGCTCTGCTTTTCTCTGATTTTCAGTTTTAATGTCATTTCTCAGTTGAATGTTCGATAAATGTATCAAAATTTCAAGTTCAATGATTTTATAGGAACTTATATATAAAAAAAACATTGTTGTCGTATAAACAGGCTTTTTTTTTTTTTTTTTTTAATTATTTTGCTTATGTACAGTGATTTTTTTTTTAAAAAGTTTTAATTTTTTTGTTCTTTGTTTTTTAAACATTATGTGTTTTTATTTGAACTAACAAATTAAGACATAATCTCTGGCACTAGTTCTTTCTACTTTACAACTACAACACAGTCCCACATCAAAAAACTTTTTAATCAACATTTTTTTGTTACATATTCACATCTTTAATCAAATTTCTAAAAATGGCAAATATACATAAGATTTTTTTTTTTTATTAACAAAAAAGAAACATGTTTTAGGCAAAGATGTTCTCACTGCATGTCTGCACAGACACAGACACCTTTTTTTCCCACATGCTGAGCTGAAACCTCTGAACCTCACTGCAGGTGTGGCACTTGCTCACTGTAAACATTAAAAAAAAGAAAGAAAGAAAGAAAGAAAGTCATCCTGCTTGGACACAAAGCCCAAAATTCCTCCTGTTATAATTGTCTGCACTCTGAGCCGTGGATGGGTACAGACTGATATTAGGGGATTGGGGGAAAATAATAGGAAACATGAACAGTTTGTAGGGAATGCTCTTCATGCTGTTGTATAACAAAGACAGAAACCCTGCAGTGAGCTGCACATACGCAGACAATACAGCAGAGCTGAGCTCCAGGGAGGGTTTGGCCACAACACGAAGAGGTAAAGTTACATTCAGAAAGAGTGAATTTAACAGACAAAAGAAAAATCAAGGGTTTGGTGATTGCCTAGGCAGTTAAAGTACATGAATCAGCTGCTCTGCACCATCATCGAACTGAAAGCTTCCTGCAGCAGTGTCTTTACTGCGTTTGTCCGAACAGTCACAAGGCAATCCGAGGAAAGTGTTCAGCAGACCACCAGGCACGGGGTTATGGCTGTTCTGAGCACCTGTTTGTTTTCAAGATTCATTTTTGGCCCCATTTACTTTTCATTCGGTTCCATGATCGCCTCCTAGAGGAACTAACCTGTAAAAACCTGGAGGCTGTCAGTCAGTGTGCACAGGACAGTAATTATCATCGTTATTACGCTTAACAGCATCAGTAGTATGAAATTAAACCCTCATGACAAAACAAAGCGACATCCTATTTCTGCTGGAAGATATGTACAGTAACGCAAGTGTTGCGACAGCCTGATCTGATCTGCCTTTAAAACTGCACAAAGTGTGTGTGTGTGTGTTGTATTTCTGACATTCAGTGGATGTTTTATTTATTCCCACCCCCCTACACCAGTGAAATAGAAAAAATCTGCAGTAATAAACAGTGGCATTTCCTGTAAGCGGAGAACCGCCCCTACTAGAATCAAAGACAGATTAAACACGACTGAAACACATCCAGTTATTGAAAAGTCACTTGTTTGTCTAAAACATATCCGTTGCTACTTTAGTCAACTCCACAGCTATCGTGGCTCAGCTAAAGCAGAGATTTTTTTTTTTCTTCTTTCACAGCTCCAGTCATTGGTCAAGTATACTTTCTTTGACGTTGACGAGATCCCTCTCAAAAAAAGAAAAGCAAAAAAAAAAAAAAAAAAACACTTTCTGCTGATCCCCCCCTCCCCCGTCGCTCTCCGTCCCTGGAGGGGCTATGGCTTATGCTCTGCATGGGTCTAATCTGAAACTTGTACACCCAGACCTCTGCAGGGCCGTTATTGCACCTCTCCCTCGGTCGTTCAGAAAGGCCGGTGTGTGCGTGAACGTGCGCGGTCGGCTTTTGTATTTCAGATGTCGCAGCTGACGCTGCTGAAGCCCGGGAGAGTGACGCGTCCCTTCCTCCTGAGGTCGTTCTCGGGGCCCATGTTGATCCGCTGGATCAGGCTCTTCTCGTAGAGGAGGGGGTGGTAGGCGCCCAGCGTGCAGGCGGCGTCATAGTAATGCTCGTGGTAGTGGCACAGGTCGGTCTGCCTCGTGGAGGGAATGTACTCGTACACGTGCACCTGCTCGCACAGCGCCATCATCAGGAGGATGCCTGCAACGGTCAAACAAACGCAGAAGGTCAGGTGATGGAAATAACTGCTGAATTGCTCTCTTCATCTCCCCACAGTTCACACCTGCTGGCTGCTTAGTTTGAACAAATTCCAGCTCACAGTTGCATGACTGAACTGCTGCTAATGATATTCAACTCACTTCATTTGCTAATAGACCCCTTGAAGCTGCTACAAAAAAAAGATTGTTTCTCAGAAGTTTTGGTTTCAAACTTACACATGAAGATGAGCCTGACAGATCTGAAAACAAGCCACAGCCTCATTACTGGAGGCGGGACCAACATCTGGTGTATTTCAGGCTCTAAATGCAGAGTCATCGCGCCATAATGACAAGGTCGGTTTAAATGACCATCGTTCTCCACTGCAGCCATCTTATTTGTTTACCATCCAGACTACAACATCTCTGCTCTGTCGTCATCACGTTAAGCCCTCTCAGATACTGTTTACAAGGACAGACTGATCTTTTGCATAATCGTGAGCTCCAGAGGGTAGCTAGATGGACCTGCTGAGTAAATCTGAATTTGCTGGCAGTGTGTCTAGATTTCGAGGCTACATGAAGATCCCATGTTCCACTACATTAATGACTAGCATGTGAAATCACACGTAAAATACAGAGTTTCAGGAATTATTGGTGCGTTAGGACCAAAGGTGAGTTTCGAAGAGTTGTGTCTTCAGGTTGTAGAAGATGGAGAAGGACACCTCTGCTAGCTTCAGCAGGTCATTCAACCAAAAACCCACAGAACAATCTTTTCCCGTTATTTTGCTTAAACAGAAAAAAACCCCAAAAACTATGGCTTTGACGTTGGCTTCAAAAGCTCTCTGTAGAAACTTATGGGTGATGTCACTTCAGGG
Source organism: Arrhamphus sclerolepis (assembly GCA_037176975.1). NCBI lineage: Eukaryota > Metazoa > Chordata > Actinopteri > Beloniformes > Hemiramphidae > Arrhamphus > Arrhamphus sclerolepis. The sequence continues at coordinate 5,791 of JBAMYA010006973.1, read as the reverse complement.
TTCATCCATAGTTATACACAGTCAATGCGAGCTGTCAGTCAACAACATCAAATGACACCCTGGCATCTGATTGGTCAGCTTTATTGCTTAATACAAATTTATTGGATATAGTACAAAAAAACACAAGCCACATACGGTTGTCATGGATGTGAAATGTAACCACCCATGGACTGGAAAGATCATTGCTGGAAGATTATTAGGTTTTTCAAGACACCGTATCAGGAGAAGCATAAAGGTGCAAATATGCCATGCTGGAGACAATGTGGCTCGACTGTTGCTAACCACTATCACATCTTCTGGGAGTGCCCCAAGTTAAATGCCTTTGTGGAAGGGTATCCAGGCTTCATTAAACATGGTCCCTTACACTCAAATACCTCTGAGTTTTGATGTCCTTTATCTGGGTCATGCTCCCTTTTTGGAACGCAGGAGAGCAATAAAGCTGCTGCAAATACTCTTGGTGGCGAGTAAGATAACAATGACAAGAAGGTGGTTAAGCCCGATTCAGCGTACCCCAGATTATTGGCTTGGAATTACTTTAGATATATTTACGATGGAAACATTGACCTACCAAACAAGAATCTAGAGGGACAAATTTGATCAAATCTGGGACAACTGGATTTCATTCATATCCCCCTCATGAGCAGACTTTATTTGATTCATAATTTACATATTTAGTTCCTGACTGGTTGACTGGTCTCAGAGAAACTTTGCATTTTTAAAAGCAACAAAGTGAATTTGTAGGGAAATCTCTGTCTTCACTTTGTCGACATTAAATCTGACTTTGTGCTCAACTGAACAGAAAACACTGTTTTAGTTTACATCAGAAGAGGAGGTACTATTCAGATCCTTTACGTATAAAACCGACTTTTGTCCTTGTGCGATATGTGAACTATTCGCTATTAGGTAATATTTTTCTTTCCTCCAAGTCAGGGGTCCCAAACTCATGGCCCGCAGGCCAATTGCGGTCCGCAGCATGATATTCTGTGGCGCCCCCACTTGACAGCAAAGTTTAGTGTTAGTGCAGCCCGCGTGCGTTTCTCAAATGCACCTTTTTGCCGAGTTGTTGCTCGTGCCGCGCTTTCCCTGGGCTTTTATATTTTTGTCTCTCATGAGCTTCCGTAGTTCAGGCTTGTGACAGCTTCTGGTGGTGTTCGTTGTCAAGTCTGCATCCATCTTCACAGACTGGGGTCCCTATTCAGTCCCTCGCGGACGATCAGGATCACGCGTTGATCCTGATTGTGATCGAAATGCCTGATTTTGTGCCAATTTTTGTACAAGAAAATGGAAACATGGCAAATTAATGAAAAAAATTTCAACATTTCTTTCATTAAAGACAAAAACAAGATGCTGTCTCCTTTTTAACATAACTGGTTTGAAAATCTGTATGTTGTTAAAATTAAGAACAAACTAAATTTAAACTTTAATTTATATGCAACTATCTCAGTCTAAGCAGAATATTGTTAAAGACTAAACTTATTCAGCTTTTGCTGCAATTTCTAAAAAAAAACAAATCGACTAACTGTAATGTTGTTTAGGGGAGTTTATTTCCATGTTTAACAGAAGCTTGGATAAGATAACCAAGAATGTGTCTCTTCTTAACACAAAGATCCCATTTACACACACACATACAAAAGAATAAATACATAAAGTCACCAAAACCAATAGTTTGGTTGAGCTCTCAGAATAATTCATGCATGTGTCTAATTACTTACTCAGTGCTGGCTATGTTTGGGGTTAAATCCAATAATATAAAACTGAAAGGTCAGAAAATTCTAAACTCCTTAAATCTTCCTCAACAAAAAAAATAAAAAAAGGTGCCATTTCATCTGTATTTAAATCTATCAGAAGTCCATCCACAATCTCTCACATCTTAAGAGAACACTACAACTCCAGACTTGTGTCCAAAATGAACATTCATGTGAGGAAGATTTTTTTACTTGATGTGGGTAAATGGAGCTCGACACCTCTGCTCTAAGTTGTATTAAATTTTCTTTAGAAGTCATCTTGTTGATGGCAACAATCGAACCACCTCTGTCTCAGCTCTCGCTGCTTAAAGGAAACAAATATATAATACAGCACACATGTTATCAGCTTACTGCAGTTCAGGGCTGTTTTTGATTCATTTCAAAATCTAAATCAGCTTCAGCTGCCAAATAATCATCTGAAATGTGGCTTCAAGGACAAATGCTGCTTTTTTGCAAAGTTGCCAAAAGACAAAAAGTCCCCAAACTCCTGATTTGATCTTTAATAAAGTTTTCTTTCAGTTTTTTTTTTTTTTAATTTCATGAGTCATTACATTATCCATTGAAGATTTCTTTTTCCTCTAAAAAACTCAAGTTACCAAACAGGTTCAGCTGAGTATTTAAACTTGAATAGTGAGTTATAACTGTCCAGTAGTAATACAGCTGTCTCTATGCTTGTAATCTGCATCATAATTGCACCTCCGCTGGTAATTTGAAAGTTGCAAAATGAAGGATTTAACTGAACTCCCCGACAGATGTGAAGCACTGGAGTTCCTTCTCAGCTGCAGGAATGATTTTTAACATTCACATGAAGTTCAGCTGTGCTGAAAAAAAAAAAAAATCACGTGTGCTCGGTTAATGCCTCCCTTAGGCGAAGATAAAAAGAAAACAGACCAGAAGACACAGTATATGAGATTGAGTTTTGGTGCATCCTCATGCTCTGCATGGTATCTCTCATTCGCTGTGGCACGCGGGCAACACAAAGAGCAGTGAGTGCACATATGCTTAACTACTTTTTGCTGCTTCGCCTTCCTCCTCCTCCTCGTTCTGTACTGTCCTGCTGGTTTCTGTTTATCATCCTCTCCCTGGCGATTGTTATTCTGCTCGCAGCTCTGTCTCCACACCTCCTCCACTGCTGCTCTCCAGCGTGAACATTCTCAAATAACCAAGCACAATCCCTCTGACAGAAAGCATTTGTCATTTTGTGTTTCGTGAGCAACACATTGTTTTCTTAATAAGATCCTGCTTTTAAAGCCATTGCAATCACGTTGGGGACGGCGGGGAGTCCACCTCTAGTGGGATGAAGTTGTATTACACACCACACTTTAGTACTGTATTGTCAGTGGATTTAAAAAGAAAAACAATCTATGTTCCCCCATGTGGTCAGAAGTGGTATTGCTACTAGAATATAATCTAAATATTCACATGAAATTATATCAGCCAATGAGTGATAAGCCAGTTTACAGTATATCTGTAAAGAGAAAAGCATTAACCATGTCTGTTTCTATTTTCAGGGTAAAATTTGCCCGGGTGTTGTGTACGTCAGGCGTAAATGTAGCCTCATTCTAGAGATGGCCAGCGATGCTCACACAGACTGTCTGTCCGCTTTCCTCCCAGTTCTACAGGTGTTTCCTGATTCTGTTTCACTGTGATCACTGGTCGTCGGAAAACGGCAACACGTCCATGCCCTCTAAGACGACGGCCATTCCTCTGAACCGTAGAGTCTACACCAACACGGTCGCCCAGATCTCCAACAGCGTTACTCCGGCCATCCATCCTACCCCCGATGTCACTGCCTAAGGCTGAATGTTCTCAACATCACCATGCTGGAACAACTCTGCTTCATCTCTGCTCTTAGGAGAACGTCAGAGGAATGAGGACCACAGCAAGAAAGTATTTAGCAGCTAAACAGACTCTTTGTGTAGGCTTGTGTTTGTGCAGAAAAGCATCTTTATGTTAATTCAGTTTGAATTCTTACATTTGCTTTTACTAATTTATTTATCAGGACACAAAAGTTTCCAGAAGCCCACAGAGATGCATGTTTGAAAACAGAGCATAATATATTCACAGATCTATATGAATACGCAACCATTACAGCTACGTGATTGTTTTTTATTTCTGAAACCTTCTGCATTAAAATGTCTTCACTATACCAGGAAGATTTTCTACTAGATTTTAGAGCCTGGCTGCAGGGATTTGCTGCGTCTTTGCTGTGTGATGAGATCGATAAGGCCTGGCTTATAGTCAGTTTATCCCACAACGTGTTCCACGGGCAGAGGTCAGGGCTCTGTGTGCGCCGTTTGAGCTTCTTCCACATTCATCCATGCCAAATGTTCACTAATCAGAGCAAACAAGAAACATTCTTCAATGGGCAGCTTGGTGTGAAAAGTGAACAACATGTGAACGCTATATTCTGGCTGTTGTATTGACTCACTTTGGACTTGTTTTTCTGTTAAATTGCTTCAAACATTCAACAGTTGCAGCCTTTGGGACCCCCCCCCTCTCTAAGTGTACTTGATTATTTGCACTTGCTCACAATATTTTCCCATCACATGCCACATTATCTTTCGGTAGCAGCAATGTCTAGTTGTTGTCAATCCGTCTGACAATGTCAGGAACCAGGTACGGCAAAAACAGAAGAAAATGAGGCCAAGAGCAGGTGTAAGAGGGTGGATTTATTTGAAAGATTCAACCTCGAGATGGGGACATTTGACAGGTAGTATGCAAATTCTGAGTGAAATACATGAACATCATGCAGATCACGTTCAACAGGACTGACAAACATGAAAGAAATTACATTGTTCTTGTTTATGACGTTTATGAAAGCCGATGTCTGCTTGAAGGATGGATATTTTTGTTTTGCCTTTGCTGATTTATTTATTTATCTTCTCTTTCCTGCATATGCAATTGTGCAACTTTGATTTAAATTTTCTGCTTGCCCTAGTGTCTGTTCAAGGTTTTCTCAAGGTTCACCAAACTTAAAAAAAAAACAAAAAAGCAAACAAAAAAAAACAAGAACAAAAAAAAACAAAAAACACACACAATAGTACAATTTTATCTCCATTTTTGGTTGTAAGGATGTTCAGGTTGTTTTTGTAGGAAAACTGTTTACTTTTACTGTCAAATATGTAACAAAACAACACAACACTGTAGTTCTTCTTATAAGTGTGCAATGCAAAATATGACTGGGGGCATCTATTTCGACTCCCAAAATGTCAAATATTGTTCTTGCGTCATTTACCAATCATTGAGGAAATATCAAGGGGCTTTATGTTATTACTTCACTATAACAATTTTTGTCACAAGTTTTTTTCACTGTTTGATGTCAAAATCGGCACATTAATAAGCAAGTTTACAATATGTTTACGATATGCGCAGTTGGCATCCAGACGTGTGGTGGTGTCACGCTATGATGTAATCATAAGTCAATAAGAGACACATAGTAGTTGTAAAGATGTGGTCCAAGAAGAAATTGTACACAACGTCTTTTAAGCTCAAAGTAGTTAAGATTGCTGAGAAAAAGGGTTAAGGCTGATTTATACTTTGTGTCATTGTTTGCGTTGCTCTGTAATTCCACCACCAACCACTAGGTGACATTGGGTTCTTCTTCTGCAACGCTGTAGCTTGAAGGGCAGAGTTTCCTTTTTTTTACTTCCAATATGCAGCTCAGACACAACAATGGAGAAAATAAAGAAAATGTTTTACATGAGTTTGACCTATGAAAGCTGATAATATCAGTTCTTTTTACAGAGATTGCAGCAAACTATTGCTTGAAAAGACACAAAAACCACAAAGTACAAATAGCAGCATGAATCTTTTTAAAAATGAAGAACAAATCTACCAGTCAAGTTTCTTGTGGTCTGTGTAGTTACATTTGGACAGAGGTGCAACTCGGGCTACACTGACATTCATAACTACGCCGTAGACTACATCGTAGCTTTGATGCAGAAGTATAAACCAGCCTTTTAGAGTTAGCTTTATTTGCTTTTTGTCTAAGTCCTGGGAGGAAGCATTTATTAGAGGAAATGCAACCTCCTACATACATATAT
>JBAMYA010006922.1:0-17952 GCA_037176975.1 Arrhamphus sclerolepis | reverse complement strand
TTGCCGTCTCAATTTCAGTGTCTATATTCTAGTATATTTTAATGGTGTCGGGGGAGATGCTCCTTGTTCCTCTGCCAGTTTGAACTACATTAACTTCTTTTATTTTTAGGATGACCACAACAGTTAAAATTTTCCTCTCAGATAGCCTCAGAATGCCCCATTTTAGCTTGAATTTTTCAAGTGAATTTTTCAGGTACCACCAGAGTGCAGGTACAACCAGCACACAGGTACGACCAGAACACAGGTACGACCAGCAGACAACAACTGTCTAGCTGCTAGCATCTCTTTAGCCACAAGAAACTGTTTAGCCTCTAGCACTTTTTTAGCATTTAGCACCTTTTTTAGCCTGGAGCATCTGTTAAGCCAATAACATGTTTAGCTGCTAGCACCTGTTTAACCTCTAGCACTTGTTTAGCCTTTAACACCTGTTATACCTCTAGCATTTTGTCTCTAGTACCTGTTTAGCCGCTTGCATCTTTTTAGCCACTATTACCGGTTTTGCCAATAACGCCTGTTTGACTACTAGCACGTCTTCATCTGCTAGCACCTGAGAATCCGCCAGCACCTCTTTTTCTGCTAGCACCTGACTAGACTAGCTGCTAAAACCTGTTTAGCTGCTAGCATCTGTTTAGCCACTTGCACTTTAACCTCTAGCACCTGTTAAGTTGATAACGCCTATTTAGCTGCTAGCATCTATTTAGCCAGTAGAAACTGTTTATCCTCTAGCTGATAACATCTGTTTAGCCTCTAGCATCTTTTTAGCCACTAGCACCTCTTTAGTCGCTAGCACCTAACTAGACACTAGTACCTGTTTAGCCTCTAGTCCCTGTGAAGTCTAATACGCTTGTTTAGCCGCCAGCATCTGTTTAGCCTCTAGCATCTTTTTAGCTGCTAGCACTTGTCTAGCCGCTAACAGTCTGCTAATGTCATCCAGGTGTTCATCTGCAGTGACTCAATGGAGGCCCGCCAGCAGATCATGGAGCTGGCCCGCCAGCTGCACTTCAAGCCAGTGGACATGGGACCCCTGTCCTCCTCCAGGGACATCGAGAACATCCCCATCCAGCTGTTCCCCAGCTGGAGGGGCCCTGTCCTCGCTGCCGTGGCCCTCTCCATATTCTTTTTTGCTTATTCTTTCCTGCGAGACATCATCCACCCCTACGTGAAGTTCAAGCAGAGCGACTTCTACAAGATACCCATGGAGATTGTGAACCGGACCCTGCCCAGTGTGGCCATCACCCTCCTGTCCCTGGTGTACCTGGGGGGGCAACTGGCAGCCGCCCACCAGCTCTACCATGGCACCAAGTACAAGCAGTTCCCACGGTGGCTGGAGGGCTGGCTGCAGAGCCGGAAGCAGCTGGGTCTGGTGGGTTTCTTCCTGGCTGGCATCCATGTCCTCTACAGCCTCTGTCTGCCTATGAGGAGATCGGAGCGCTACCTGCTGCTCAACAGTGCCTATCAGCAGGTGAGTGGAGTACGTCATCATTCCAGCAGGAGCACAGGTGGGCTTCAGGGGATGCTTCCCTTTTCTGCAGGACCACAGTTGAGGAGCTCATCATCAAAATTAGCAGTTTGATGTCATGAAGCCGCAATTTTACAACAGGCACATTTAATTTTATGACAAATATGTAAAAATCTACAAACGTTGTAATTGTACAACAAATATGTCAAAATATACAAAAGTTATGATTTTAAAACAAATGGCAAAATCTACAAAAGTTACAATTTCATGGGATCTGCTCTGCAATTTTAAAACAAAAATTCTTGATTTTATGACAAATTTGAAATTTTACAAAATTCACAATCATGTGACATAGTCAGCTTCTTTCAGCTGAATTGAAAATTGCCAATTATGAATAAATATTTGTAAATAACTAAACACGACGAACTGATTATATTTTGATCTCCATCTGGGTGTGCAGGTGCATGCTGATGTGGAGGACTCATGGAATGAGGAGGAGGTGTGGCGGGTGGAGATGTACGTGTCCTTCGGGGTCATGAGCTTCGGGCTTCTGTCTCTGCTGGCCGTCACCTCCATCAGCTCTGTCAGCAGCAGCCTCAACTGGAGGGAGTTCAGCTTCATCCAGGTATATAGCCTCAACTGGAGGAGTTCATCCTCACTCAGGTACATATCTTTAACTGGAGAGAGTTCATCAGCCTCATCCAGGTACATTTCTTTAATTGGAGGGAGTCCAGCTTTGCCCAGGTACGTATCCTCAACTGGAGGGAGTTCAGCTTCATCCAGGTACTCAACTGGAGGGAGTTCAGCTTTGCCCAGGTATGCATTGCCAACTGGAGGGAGTCCACCTTCATCCAAGTACATATCTTTAATTGGAGAGAGTTCAGCGTCACGTATCCTCAAATGGGGGGAGTTCAACTTCACCCAAGTACATATCCTCAACTGGAGGGAGTCCAGCTTCATCCAGTTACATTTCTTTAATTGGAGGGAGTCCAGCTTCATCCAAGTACATATGCTTAACTGAAGGGAGTTCAGCCTCATCCAGGTACGTATCCTCAACTGAAGGGAGTTCAGCCTCATCCAGGTACGTATCCTCAACTGGAGGGAGTTCAGCTTCATCCTTTGTACGTATCCTCAACTGGAGGAGTTCATCCTCACCCAGGTACATATCTTTAACTGGAGAGAGTTCATTAGCCTCATCCAGGTACATTTCTTTAATTGGAGGGAGTTCAGCTTTGCCCAGGTACGTATCCTCAACTGGAGGGAGTTCAGCCTCATCCATGTACTCAACTGGAGGGAGTTCAGCTTTGCCCAGGTATGTATTGTCAACTGGAGGGAGTCCAGCTTCATCCAAGTACATATCCTTAACTGGAGGGAGTTCAGCTTCATCTAGATACGTATTTTCAACTGGAGGGAGTTCAGCTTCATCTTTTGTACGTATCCTCAACTGGAGGAGTTCACCCTCACCCATGTACATTTCTTTAATTGGAGGAAGTTCAGCTTTGCCCAGGTACGTATTCTCAACTGGAGGAAGTCCAGCTTCATCCAGGTACGTATTCTCAACTGGAGGAAGTCCAGCTTCATCCAGGTACGTATCCTCAACTGGAGGGAGTTCAGCCTCATTCGGGTACGTATCATCAGATGGAGGGAGTTCAGCTTCATCCAGGTACATTTCTTTAATTGGAGGGAGTTCAGCTTTGCCCAGGTACGTGTCCTCAACTGGAGGGAGTTCAGCCTCATCCGGGTTATGTATCATCAACTGGAGGGAGTCCAGCTTCATCTAAGTACATATCCTTAACTGGAGGGAGTTCAGCCTCATCCAGGTAAGTATCCTCAACTGGAGGAAGTTCAGCTTCATCCAGGTACATATCCTCAACTGGAGGGAGTTCAGCCTCATCCAGGTATGTATTATCAGCTGGTGGGAGTTCAGCTTCATCCAGGTACATTTCTTTAACTTGAGGGAGTCCAGCCTCATCCAGATACATATCCTCAACTGGAGGGAGTCCAGCTTCATCCAGGTAAGTATCCTCAACTGGAGGGAATTCAGCCTCATCCGGGTTACATATCATCATCTGGAGGGAGTCTAGCTTCATCCAGGTACGTATCCTCAACTGGAGGGAGATCGGCTTCATCCAGGTACATTTCTTTAATTGAAGGGAGTCCAGCTTCATCCAAGTATGTATCCTTAACTGGAGGGAGTCCAGCTTCATCCAGGTACGGATCATCAACTGGAGGGAGTCCAGCTTCATCCAGGTACGGATCATCAACTGGAGGGAGTTCAGCTTCATCCTTTGTATGTATCCTCAACCGGAGGGAGTTCAGCCTCAGCCAGGTACTTCAGCCACATTAAACTTGTCTTTTTCATTTTAATGAGGTACCCCAAATAAAAACATTAATAATATAAAGTATATATTCATGAGAAATACTTTCATCATTTTACACTACTTCATAATTCATGAAAAGAGTTTTGTTATTTAGTCAAAAGCTGTAAGTTTTCAATAATTTCTTTTCCAAAGAAAAAAGGTTTTGATGTCATAACCTGGTTCTGCTGGTTTTGGTGATTTTGCTGGTTCTGACCCAGACTCTTCCCGTCTCCCCCACCAGTCCACACTGGGTTACATTGCGCTGCTCATCGCCACCCTCCACGGGTTGCTGTTCGGCTGGAGGCGGGCATTAGAGGCGGAGTCATATCGGTTCTACCTGCCCCCTGGCTTCGTGGTGGCCTTGGCCCTGCCGGCCTGCGTCATCCTGGGGAAGGTGCTGCTGCTGCTGCCCTGCTTGGCCTCCAGGCTGCACCAGATCCGCAGGGGCCTGGACGGGAACCGGAACCGCTGCCGGCGCCTGGAGCCAGTGGGCTCGGCGAGCTGCGTTTCACCGGAGAGAGTCACCATCATGTGATCGGAGCTGCTGGGTCCGGATTCCTGAAGGGCTTGAAGTCTGTGTCACCTGTTAGTGTTGTTGATTCTGATCAAAGTCCTGGTTCTGGTTCTGTATTATGTCCAACGAAGGTTTTCTCATTAAAAACTGCTTCTGTGGACCTGCTGAGACTTTCTCTGATCTGCTTGGTTGCACCAGAACTGTTTCTGGTGTAGTTCCTCCTGCAGCCACCAGAGGCTCCGCAGATACATGTTTCACCTGCATCACCTTCATCACCTCCATCACCTTCATCCTCATCTTCTAGCCATGGCTCACTCTGTTAACAGCTCCTTAGAAGAGTTTTTCTCATTACTCGTCTTTTATTTGTTGATTTTAGATCACCCTTTAAAACGCTGCAGCCACATCTTTTAAGTCAGAGGCTGAGTGGTTTTAGAGTTCAGCCTTTTATTATTAAACGTTTTTATTATTTTAGAACCAATCGCAGACCGCAGGTGGATGAATGGAACCTTGTCTGAATCAAAGATTCTGAACACAGGCACCCCACAGGAGACCCCCAGGAGTCCTCCAGGGGCCCCACAGGAGACCTCCATTCAGGTCCACTCCCAGAAGAGTTTATTCATAACTCACTTACCTGGCGCACACATGGTGCAGATAACCACATCCTTGGTGTCGTTCATGGCTTTGACATCAAACTGATGTTAATATTTTATCAGACAGTTTTGGAGAGTGTGATCAGACATGACATCACAGTTGAAGAAAAACTGCTCTGTTTAATCAGGACTACCTTTTTGCATTGGTTGCACTGGTCAGTCTACATTCTTTTCTTAGGTGCACCAGTACAAAAGTTAGGTGCACCCACATTTTCAACAGCATCACATTTAATACCACAGTTTTACAGGTTCACTCACTCACTCACCATATATACCCACTTTTTCCAGTGCAGGGTCACGGGGTCTGCTGAAGCCTATACCAGCTCACTTTGGGTGAAAGGCAGGGGTCCACCTGGACAGGTTGCCAGTCCATTGCAGGTTCAACAAACTGAGATCAGAAACTGAGTTTCTGGTTCCAGATCAGCTGTTCTGAGTTGGTTCATTTAAAATCTGAGTTAAAGTGACTACAAAAATCCGTCATCAGTGGAGTTCAGATACCGTGATTCACCATGGCAATGCCAGTAAACATTAGAGATCCTCCTACTCTTGTTGATTTAAAGTTTTTTTTTTGCAGTCATGTGACTTCCTGCATCAGCTGACTGCAGCAGTGAATCAAAGACAGTTGATGAGGAGAAACAGAGTTGGTGAGTAATTTAAATATTTAGTGGCAGGTACTGCTAACATGAAAAAACAACTTTGAACCAGGTGAAGATGACGTATAAAACGCATTTCAGACATACATAAAACATAACAGACTTGGTTCTTTCCTCACAAGTGGGAGCAGGAAACTACTTTCAAACAAATAATGATAACTTCTAAATCATGTTGATTATCTGATGACTTTGTGGTGAATTGAAAAGAAGAAAATAAAGTATGTGTAGGCTATGTGGGTCTTTAAAAACAGCTCTGCTTCATTCACTCTCTAATAATCTGATAGAGTTCAGTATTCCATCGTTATTAAGAAAACTGGCATTAGAAAATCAATAATAAAATTAATAATCCATGCTGCTTCATGTGAAGTATGGAAATACTGTGGAATTAAGATCACCTTCTTTTTTTGGGGAACAGGACAAAAAAAGAAAAAAGACCTGACGCTCTTTAAAGAAATTATTCAGGGTGTCAGGAGTAGAAGTCATGGCTGGTTTGACCACATTAAACTGTTAAACTATCTATTCAGATCATCAGCATACTTTAATATGACATGTCACAGTTTAGACGTCTCCAAAATGATGGTTATATGATCAGTGTTCTGATTAAATTAAACCTGTTTCAACTTCATGAAGGAGAGGAGACAGAAAGAAACTCTGGTATGTGGAAGTAAAACTGCTGCTGACCAGAGACCAGGTTTAGTTCACAGAGTCAGTTACCGTGGTAACAGAGACCAGGTTTAGTTCACAGAGTCAGTTACTGTGGTAACAGAGACCAGGTTTAGTTCACAGAGTCAGTTACTGTGGTAACAGAGACCAGGTTTCGTTCAGAGACAGTTACCATGGTAACAGAGACCAGGTTTACTTCAGAGAGTCAGTTACTGTGGTAACAGAGACCAGGGGTCTTCACAGAGTCAGTTACCGTGGTAACAGAGACCAGGTTTACTTCACAGAGTCAGTTACCGTGGTAACAGAGACCAAGAATGAGTTACCTCAGTTTCTGAACCCCCCCGGATCAGAGGTTCAGTACATCAATTTGTGAAACAGAATATTCCAGAGTTTCCCTGAGTTCTGGCTCAACATACTCAGTTTTCACATAAGCTACTTTTTTAAACGACACCAAATGAGTTTTTTTTTCTTTACTTGGAACAATGATTTAAACGATTTGGTTTCTTTTCAGCAGCATATCAAACAATGAGCTAGTGAACTTTTGCATCCCTCGCCATCAAGAGCTGCTGGAGTGCATTTCTGGAGATGGGAGGGGCAGAAGACACTATATTACACTACATTACATAAAGTTTACCTTTAACCTTTTCCCCATCATCGTTAGCAGGAGAACTTACACTAAACTCAGTGTCAGTGACATAGTTAGATATTTAAACGAGGGAAGAGTTAGTCCATTTTAATCTTTGGTCTGCTACTGTTTGAATCTGAAGTTTCAAAAGTTACATTAATGGATGCAAAATGTAGCCATCTGCTACATGGACTGGAGACCTGTCCAGGGTGGACCCCTGCCTTTCGCCCGAAGTGAGCTGGAGGCTCCAGCAGACTCCCGTGACCCTGTACTGGAATTAGCGGGTATAGATGGAAATGTAGCCATACTAATAATAATCAGATCAATTATAGATCATGTATCAGCTTTGCTTTGCTAATCTAAAATAGTACTTCCTTCCAAACAAAGGGAGCATTTTCTGAAATCAGGTTATAAATTTCACTCTAAAAGACTAATGAATAACCCTGCTCTATATAATGATCAGATGTTTCAGAAAAAAGCTGCTGAACACATCAATATTCCTTTTAAAGCCTTTATAAACCTTAGCAGGATAAATGTTCTGAATGAACTGGAAAGAGATCTGAGTTATCAGAGTCCGGTATGGAACAGCAGGTCCTCCTGAAAATGGGCTTTCACCGACTTATTATTTCTGGAGTTGAGGCACAAACCTGTTCCAGCTGTGGCAGCATCTGTTGGTAGTAATGAAGACAGCTGTTGAGGGTCTGAAGGAAGATTCAGTACTGATACTAAGATCAGCTGATATTTCATCATCAGCCTCACGTCACGTCATGTCTGCAGTTTAGCTTTCACTTTCTCTTTCAGCTCCGATCTTCTTCACTTCTGTGGATATTCAGTTTCAGGTGAGTCTACAAACCCGTCTTTAAAACTCGTCTGAGACAATAATCCATTCTTAAGGGTTTACTTTAAAAAAAACGAACATTAAATTACACATATGACACGGTTAAAAAAAAAAAAAAAAAAAAAGACTCGCGCTCTGACTCGCACCACAACCAGACAGCTGCAACCAGATTATCGATCAGAGATCCCAGAACTATCTCTTTCAGCACCAATGATCGGAAATGCAAATCTGATACGAAGTTCGATTTAGTGTTATGTTCAATATTCAGACATTCACAGCGGGTCCGCTACGTCAGATTTAGGGACCGTCAATAAAGTACCATCTATTCACCACTGCAGATTTATGGACTGTCAATAATGTACCATATATGAACCAATGCAGGGACCATAAATAAAGTACCATCTACGAAAGAGGATGGGAGGAGTTAGCGTAACATCTTTATCTATTAGGATCAAGATATCATTAGCTAGCTGATGCCAGAAAGTTTTAAGAGCTGAGCATTCCCAGAAAAAGAATAAGAAAAGTGCCTGGTACCCTTTGTGGACCTAGGTTGCAATTAGGAGAATTGGAAAGGTGCCTATCCTGTGTGACAGTTTCCAATGAATCATCTGATGGTTGGGATTTTTAGAAGACATTGTAATTACTTCCCATGTGTGTTCAGAAAAAGGCTGTTGTACGTCAGATTGCAAGTCTTTTGACCAAACAGAAACTACTCCTACGGGTTTATGAGGACGAGAAGAAAGGAGTATATGAACGAGGCAGAATTATGAGAGGTGCTGTTAAAACACGTTAACTTGCGTAAGGGATGAAGAGGGAGTTTGACTTCCAAGGGGACCCTATAGGCTGAGGGAACTGATCTAAGGCGCAAATGCATAAAGAATGTTGATGTAGGAATGCCATATTCAGCCTTAATATCCTGAAATGACCTCAAGCCTTTGTCATCGAATAGGTCTCCAAGAACAGTAATATTGCACTCTACCCACTGGGAGCCTTCAAAAGGAGAGTTATTGGATAAAAGCTTATGGTTTTTGAAAGGTGAAAAATGATAGTGCCAGTTTGGCATAGGACCTGCCTGCCTTTCCAAAGACCTCCAGGTGGACCCAAGAAGGGAAATTATTGGGCCAAAACAAAGATTACATTGCCTAGCTGAAATACTACAGAAAACTAAGTCTTTTAATTTGGAGCCACCATGGACTTTTCAATGGCTCTCCATGAATCTTTGGATCCTGGATCAAACCAAACTGATAAATGTCAAAGAGTGAATGATTGAGCATAGAGTTTAAAATTAGGGAGGAAAAGGCCTCCATCTGCCTTGTTGTGCTGAAGAGTGGTCAACCTGATGCGAGGATGCTTCTCATTCCAAATGTACTTCGGGTACCTCTAATAAAAGGAAAGGGACTGTGTGCATATCTGTCCTGTTAGTACGACTGCTCTTGGGTTACTATATAGCACTTTTATCATATCAATAAAGCCAGGGCCTAGCCCCATATGTTCCAGGACAGACCAAAGATAATTAAACTGAAGACGGTCAAAAGCTTTCATGGTGTCCAAAGAGAAAACACCACGGGGGGTTCTGATTGGTCAGAAGAATAGATAATATGCAGTAAGCGACGAATATTGTCAGAAGCTGAGCGAGATCTAATGAATCCTGTTTGATCGTCATGGACCAGCTTGGTCATAAAAGATTCTAATCAGCGTGACAGAACTTTAGAGTACAATTTAACATCCACACCAATCAAGGAGAGTGGACGCTAACTGGAGCAAGAGGTAGGATCCTTATTTTTTTTCAAAAGAAGGGAAATAACAGCTGTGTTAATATCTTGTCTAAAAGACCCATTTTCAATTGAGTGATTTATCATATCCAACATAAGTGGCCCCAGCTCAGACCAGAAGGAGGTATTCAACTCAACAGGAATCCCATCCAAGCCAGGGGATTTGTCTTTTTTCATACATTTAAGTGAGTCTCCTCGTTCTTTTGAAGTTATTGGTTTAGCCAGAAAATCAGACTCAGTTTTAATCAGTTGGGGCAGGTTGAGTTGAGATAAAAAAGAAGAAAATGCAAGATTGTCAGAAGAAGATTCAGATGTATAAAGGATAGAGTAGAAAGAGCAGAAGGGGTCGTTCATACGTTTCGCTCGCCAGAGGAATCCTTTACAGCAGATATATTGGTAAACTTTTGGTTATTTCTTAGTTGTAATGCCAGGAGGTGGCTCGACCTGCTTCTGTTAAAAGTAAGTAATTTTGTCTGGCTCTTTGAATCAGGAATTCTGCCTCATATTTAAGCAGCTGATTTAGTTCAGTTTTGACAGCATTGATTGTGGTGGCTGTTTGGGAAGAAAACTAAAGCTGATTGGCTGCCTCCAGTGGAGACAGCTCAGCTTCGAGATCAGAAAATTTTTTAATGCGTGATTTATGAAGGTGCGAAGCAAATGAAATTGAAAAGTTACAGATGAAGCCCTGTAAATTATGGGATTATAATGCCATCCCATAATATACATGGATAATCTACTGAGTCTTTGTTAATTTTAATAAATTCTAGGAGGTTGGTCTTAAATGAAATACAAAAATTCTCGTTGCAAAGTAAAGTAGGATAGAATCGCCAGCGAGGTGCACGTCTATTTTGCAGCATACAGTAGCCATGTGAGAGGACAGCTCGTTCCTCATTGTTGCCATTTCGGATTTCAGGATGCTCTCGATTCTAGCCGCAGCGTCAGCCATGCCAGCGCTAGCTGTAGCTCTAGTATCAAAACTTTCGGTGGACTTTTTCTTCTTTTGCTTCGAGGATGAGGGTGTTAAAGTTAGCTGTTTGCGCACCGAAGACATTTATAGTGTTATACCGATGGAAATAAAGCCCAGCCTTTAAGTGCAAAGAGGAAAAACTTAAAAAAGGAGGCTTTGTGTCAGGAGCTCCATCAATGTACGTGCAGCTCCGTAGATGCGTCACGTGATCTCGCCAGCCACAAGTTTGTTAAATGAAATGTTATGCCTCTTACTAAAACCTTAAGTAAAGAACAGCTAGTAAAACTAGCCCACTCAGTTTGAAACTCTGTAGAGGGTATGTGTTTACATCACTTCCACTCTAGGCCCTAACTAACATTAAGGCACGGCGCTTCTCTACTTTTAGCTGGTGCAGTGCCCCAAATGACACTACCAGCCAGTCAAATTTTCATTTCTGCTTAGAGCAGTTCTTCAACTCAGGGCTTTCAGTTGACTTTGTTGTTAGATTTACCAACTTTTCAGACTCTGTTAAGGACATAGTGTCTGGAGACAAAACTAAAAACTGTATGTTGGAAAGTGTCGCTAGTATTGGTCCACAAGAGTCAAGTTTTTCCATTAACAGCTGCCCAACTGCTCGGGGCAGGTAGACACTTGATTCAGGCAGCAACTTACCTTATGGCAGCTTCAGGAGTTCCCCCTACACTCCAAAAGACCTCAGTCTCCTGAGCAGATAGAGTCTGCTCTGACCTTTCTTGTAAAGAGCAGTAGTGTTATAAATATAAATATAAGTCTGTGGTGGTCTGTGGATAGGACTCCAGGAAGGCCACGCCAGCAAGCATCCCACAGCAGCATGTGATAGCTACACCATGACAGCATCACCAGAGCATCACCACGAGACCTCCCGAAGAAGGAGAAGAAAGAAGAGAGCGAGACTACGTAAGATAGACAACGTTGATTCTATTAAATGAGTCAGGACAGTCTGGAACTAAGACAGGACAGATGCCACGTGTCCAAAGAACTCCCCCAGTAGCCTAGGCCTATAGCAGCATAACTAGGAGGTGGTCTAAGAGACTCCCCCGGCAGCCTAGGACTATAGCAGCATAACTAGGAGGTGGTCTAAGAGACTCCCCCCCAGCAGCCTAGGACTATAGCAGCATAGCTAGGAGGTGGCTGAAGAGACTACAGAGTTAAAGGAAGTGTTCTTTTACTAAAAAAACATATTTTTTAAAATAAATCTGAAGAATATCTTTTTTTTTTGTTGCCGAAGAAATAAATGACAGAATATGTAAAACAAGTTGAACTATAGCTATTACATTATATTATGTTATAAATATAAACAGAAAAGCAGAAAAATAAGACATAGAAATAAGAGTCTGGACCAGATGAACCAGTCCAGTTTAGTTCTGGGTCTTTTCTAGTTCATGGTTCTTCCTCCTGTAAAGGATGAGTGTGTTGCCTCTCTACCAGTCATTTTTAGATCAGATCCTGATGAAGATGTTTATTAGGACCTGATCAAACATTTTCAGGCGTTCCTTATGATGTCATCAGGAGGAGGCGGAGCTTTGTTCCATTTTCTGTTGGCGAAGCAGATGTTCCTGCTTCCTGGCAATTGTCCAAATTAATTATCCCACCTTCAAACACACCTCAGCTCTCCTCTTGGAGGTGTGAACGAAGTAAGCAGCTTTCTCCTCCATATTTCCCAAGGAAATCCCAACACCTTCATTAAAAAAAAAACTATCTGCTGGAAGACGCTCCTGCTCTGCAGCTGGAAAGACGCTGATGAAACAGAAACATGGTCTTTGTTTGCTTCCGACATGAAGGAACCGGACAGTCAAAACCAGCCTGATGACTTGCTGAGCTGAAAGGTCAGTGTGGTTGTAGAGGAACTTTGGTCCATTCTTCTTCTACATACAGTATATGACATTCACTTCTCCACAGCCCTCTGAAGGTCCCAGAACATTCCAAAAATCAAATCAAATCAAAGTCAGTGGCCTCAGAATGGATCCCTGAGGAACACCCGCAGTTCCTGAATACTGCAGGAGGAGTTCAGGGTCCAGTCGTCATGGTTCTGGTTGGTTTGTTGATGTCTCCAGGACAGGACCATTAAATGCTGCCAGTAGTGCAGCCGCCTAAGTGCTGACGCATTTTCAGCAACAATGGAAACTCTGAATGAAGGTATAAATAAATCATTGATGAAACTGGTTTACATTCAGTGCTGCTGATTTCAAATCACCACTTGAGTTTCTGATCATTTGACCCTCACAAGGCCTTGAGCCCGGACCCAACCCTCAGCGCCGATGTCTCTGCATCAACCCCGGACCATTTTCACACAAGCCCTTCAGGTCTTGTGAAGGATCAATTTCATGTCATATCAATGGTCAATTTAACAACATTTAACTTGTTAGTTAATACAATGTTGTGGGAACGTAGTGAACAGACAGCATTCAATGTCAGGAGAACGTCTGTGAACCTTTAGGGAATGTTAGATTTCTGGGGAACCATGAGGGAACGTTCTCTGAACATTAGATTTGGGGTTGTTGTCAACTAAAACCCACAGAGCAAAGTTATTTCAATGTTTTATGTTTGCTGGGACTTTTTAAATCATAAAAACACAACTTTTGGACAAACATCCAGACTTTTTGTCATAAAAATTGAGAATTTTGTTGAATTACACATTTGTTATTTTGCTGTAAAGTCATGACTCTCGCTAAATTGTGACTTCTTAAGTTTATAAAAACTAACAACTTTATGCCCTAAAATAAATTTTGGTCATAATATTGGGACTTTTGCAAATCACAATTTGTTTTTGTAAAATAATAATAAAAAAAATCAAATTTAGCAAAATTATGACTTTTTAAAAAATCAAATCTCTATTTCTGGGACAGAAATGACAAATTTTACAAAATCAAGTCTTTTTCACTTTTATAAAAGTTTTTTAATAAACAGGTTTTTGTATAAAATCACGAAGAAAGAGGGGAGGAGATGAAGAACAGAGAGGATGAAGGACAGGGAGGATGAGGGACAGACAGGATGAAGGACAGAGAGGATGAGGGACAGAGAGGATGAAGGACAGAGAGGATGAGGGACAGAGAGGATGAAGGACAGAGAGGATGAAGAACAGAGAGGATGAAAGACAGAGAGGATGAAGGACATGGAGGATGAAGGACAGAGAGGATGAAGGACAGGGAGGATGAAGGACAGGGAGGATGAAGGACAGAGGGGATGAAGGACAGAGAGGATGAAGGACAGAGAGGATGAAGGACAGAGGGGATGAAGGACAGGGAGGATGAAGGACAGAGAGGATGATGGACAGAGAGGATGATGGACAGGGAGGATGAAGGACAGGGAGGGTAGTGGTTGGAGGGTTGGCCTGCAGGTCCACCACACCAGTGTTCCTCCCACAGTGGGAACCAGTCTGCAGGTTCAGGTAACGTAAACGTACAGAGAGCTCGTCAATGACTTCAAGCTATCCAGCCCAGATCATTATTCCTCCACCACCATGCTTGACAGAAGCTCTTAGGTGTTTCTGCTGGTTTCCTCCAAACATGGTTCTCGGCTCCTTTTTGTTTCTAATGTTGAACTCAAATAGTTAGAAAATGTCTGTCTGTCTGTCTCTTTGTCTGTCTGTCTCTCTGTCTGTCTGTCTGTCGAGAGATATATTCTGTTGATTGTTGTATTGTCGTGCGTTTGCACATGCACCTGCCAGATAAAACCTTCCTCCACCTCTTTGTCTGCTTTTGACTGATATTTACCTCTGAAAGTCCCCAGAACCAAAGCGCTAAATTATGGAGAGCCTCCAGAACCCTCGTGCACGTGTGCGTGCTGGAGCCCAGCAGTTGTCCTCATTATGAGCTCCGGATTGTTTGTTCCTTCTCACCTGTCTGAGAGCTGGAGGTGTCAGCTCCGCTGCCTCAGGTGTGGGGATGATGTCACCTTCTCTCCTCCGCCTGAACATCTGAGAACCTGCACAACCGCCGCCGCCGCCGCCGCCGAGCCCGCTGTGATTCACACGCTCGGCGCTCTACCTGCAGCCAGAACAGAAAGAAGATGGAGGAACTTCACACTCTGAGAAAAGCTGCTTTAGTGTTGATTTAACAGGAATAATTGGAGGACGTCGCCTCAATGAGACGGAGACGGTGGACGCTCGTAAACGCTTCCTTTTCTGCTCACGTTATTACTTCTAATTTGGATGTAAAATAAACAGTTATTGATCTTCCAGCTCGTTTTCTTTTCAGGAGTTATTGACACATTTTATGACCAAAATCACAAATTCTGGTCATGAAATCTGGACTTTTCTTCTGAGCTTTACTGTTTTCTCTTTTTGGTAAAATACTGTTGTGTGGTTTGTAAAAGCTGAAATATGTGCAAATTAAAAAAAGAGGTGGAAAAGTAGAAAGTCTGTCAACACAGACACGAGCGTAACAGGAACGCTTTCCTGGTAGCGGCAGCTTCTCTGCGTTTGGCCGGCGGCGGCCTGGCGCCGCAGATGGCCGGCTCGCGCCCAGTCCGGAATCGTCCTCTCAAGATGGACGCCTGGAACGGCTCCCGCTCGCACGAGCCGGCCGGCCGGCTGCAAACACAAAGATGAACGTCCAGTCAGGAACGAACAGAGAGGCGACCTTTGACCCCCCACCTGCTGCAGACGCCTCAGACGTGCTGACGGAGCCGCCGATTCAGCTGCCGCTCGCCGTCTCCTGAAATAGAAGCACGGAAACGCTAGAAAGAAAAGGTTTGTTGGGGCGTTCAGAGTAGATTAAAAATCACGAATCACTGAATAAACAACAGCTCGTTTCCTGGATTTGGATCATTAACAGACACGACGGAGGAAAAACTGCTGCACAGCAACAAGAAACACATTTACAAAATAAAACCAATAACAATAGCAACACTGTTTCCACAAAATCACAACTTTTACATTTTTTTATTCATGACTTTCACAAAAATCACGAAGCCTTATGTCCTAAAATCACAAATTTTTGCTATAAAACCACAAAATCATGAATTTTGTTTTTACATACTACTACTACTTCTGAAATTTACCAAACTGCTACTTTTATGTGGTTTTACTTTGAAAATCTCATGAATTTATTTTGGAAAATCGCAACTCCTGAAATTATGTTTAACTGTTTGCAACTTTTAGTCATGAAATTTTGACTTTTGCAAAATTGGGACAAATTTTGGTTCTGAAAACAGAAATTTCACAACATTGCAGCATTTTTTCTTTAAAAAATGTTTTCAATAAAATCAATTTGTGACTTTGTGTTGTAGAGTCACAACGTTTTGGCTTTAATTATTGACTTCTTGTCAAAGAAGCAACTTTTAGAGAATTACACATTTTTATTATAAAAAATACTGTAAAGTTTCAACCAACAAAACTGTGACTTCTTAAATTAATATAAACTGACAACAACAACAACAAAAGCAATAATAATCACAATGTATGGTCATAAAATAACAAAAATAACTTTTTTGTTCAAGAAAACCCAAAATGATCAAATTTAGCAAAATTATGACTTTTTGTCTTAGAAATTGCAAAATTCTGTGCATTTTTACTTTGCGTTTCCTAAAATTGCAACCTCTCAACTTAACATGTAGTTGTCAAATAACTGCACCTTTAAATAGATAAAAATATAAAATTATGACTTTATGTCCTAATGTACACATTTCCTTTGCAGTAAAATCACATATTTCACAATATCACAACTTTGTCATAAATTTCATATATTAATTTTAATTAATTTTTTTTCCCATAAAATCATGAAATTTTCAAAGTTGCTACTTTTTGACCAAAGTTCCCAAATGCAAAGTTTTGTTATAAAATTGCAACTTTTTTGGAATTTCAATGTCTTTTCCTTAAATAACTCATTTTTGTTGAAAAACGCACCTCTCGCAAAACATTCCACATTCTGATATTGAAATTATTTGATATTATTGTTGCTGCAGAACAAGGAACAATCCTGAAGAGCATTTCTGCATGTTTTACTGTACATGATTGTGTACGTGAGAAATAAAATTGAATTTGATCAGTTTCTGTTCAACTTTCTTCACATTTTGTCTTTTAGACAATAATTTCATTTGATTTAATGATAATTTCCTGCCATCCATTGTGCCGACAGTGTAGGTGTCCTTTTTGTTTTCCAGTCCTTCCTCAGTTCTTGGATCAGCGCGCTGTGATTGTTCCTCGCCGTTCTGAGATGGTTTCTGCCTCCCCTCATCTCATGGTGGGTGTCTGAGGTCTGACCCGAACAGACGCTGGCGGTGAGAGCCCAGCTTCCTCCCCAGTAATGTGGTCATGTGTGTGGGTGGGAGTTCTGGCCCAGTTGGGCCTGACGTTGTCACGTGGGCGTCGGTACTGATGGAGGCCACCGTTTAGATGTTTGATGGGGAGGATGGAGGTTTGGGGACGAATGAAGTGAGATCAGTGGGGCCTGATGTGAGGCTGAAGTTGGTTTATCACAGATTTGTGGTCCAGTCTTCTTTACAGTGTTATTCCAGTATTTATCCACGGCCCTCTTGAGGTCCCACCACAGCATTTAGCATTTTTTCAGCTATTTGGATACAGATTTGTAGCTGAAAACTAAACTTTGACGAAGCTTCAGCTGTCAGACAGATGACCTCCATGTCTCCATCATCATGGTGGACCTAACTCTCCAGTAATGCACCACTTTTGCAGTTTTCCAGCCAGTAAAAGTAAGTGTCACTGACTGTCGTGATGAGAAGAACCCTGAAACTGAACGATGTTCATATCGAGAGCCGGACGTCATCACGGCAACCATCCTCAGGTGTCGCTTCATCTTAAACAAGTGCTGCCAGGGCTGAAGCAACAATTAGCAGAGCACTGATCCCATGTAGCTCGAAGCAGGTACCCAGCAACAAGCCTGTCCCCAGGATTCAGACTGGGACCCGGTTTAACTAGTTCAGGTAGGAGATGTTGAGCTCTGGTTCCAAACTTGTTCTTGGGGGACCGTACCAGGTGTCACCCCAGACAACACAGCCCCTGGGATCATTCAGGTAAGAAAACTCCTGCAACACCATAAAGAGGTGATTCAAGGAGGCACGTCAGAAGTTCTGGTTCCTTCAGAGATCTGCGAGATACTCGGACTAGAGTCTCTGCTCCTCCACATGCAGAGGATCCTGCTGAGGTGGATCTCTGGTTTGGAAGAATGGATGGATGAACTATGGATCTATGGATTAATGGATGGATGGTTTTATAAGCGTTCCCAGACAGATGAACATTATCACTTCTAAATCTTCTAAAAACACATTCTCTAAAACTAAGAGAAACTGATCATCGGGATAACTTTCATTTTTCATCCAAATCTTCTGTCCTCTTTGTCCTTCAGTGTGGGTGGTTCATGTGGCTGGTCATGTGACCAAAGGATACCTGATATTTCCTGAAGGTGACTCTGTCTACTTACCAGCCAATCAAAATGCAGCTTGATATGAAGTATTGATTAAAATGTATACATAAA
>JBAMYA010006901.1:0-17955 GCA_037176975.1 Arrhamphus sclerolepis | reverse complement strand
CCGTAAGAGCCGGTTCTTTTAAGGGAGCCGAGCCTAAAGAGTCGAATCTTTGAAAAGAGCCGAACTTCCCATCACTATTGCCTTGACAGTTTCAGTAGCGTAACGTGAATGAAGGATCTCTGTGGTCTGAGTCTGATTCGTTCTTCTTCTCTCCTAACGTCCACATCCAGGTAAAGGCTCTATCCCCTCCCTGGGATCCCCTCAGTCTCTGGATGGTTGCTACTTCTCTCCCACCCTGGTGACAGACTGGTTCTGGGGGGTTGTGAGGGAGGCTGTAGAGGAGCTGAGGCGCAGCCCCCAAAGAGGCATCCCGACCCCTGAGCGACTGGAGAGGAACGGACCCCTGACGACCATCGTCCTTCAGGTACGGACTAGATTTCAGAGGTCTGTCTGAAAACTGCTCTTTTCAAAGGATGTTTAAGTGAAATCATTATTGAGCGTGTCTTATATACAAGAAATGGCTTAACCACTCTGACATTCACGACTGAGTGAGCAATACTCTAATATCCACTGCAGGCGGGTTCTAGCCGGGTGCTGTATGACCTGCTGCCTGTGGTGTCGTTTCGCGGCTGGCCCGCCGTGGCTCAAGGCTGGCTGACCGCCAACCACTTTTGGGACGGTAAAATCACAGAGGAGGAGGCCATTTCTGGCTTCTACCTGCTGCCCTGCTGCTCCCCGCTGGGTGGTCGTCCCGACAGGGAGTGGAGGTTGGCGTTCTCACGCAGCGAGGTGAGGGGGAATTCATTCATTTAATTCAGTTCAGCTCTTTTCTGTCCACTGATTACACCTCTTAGATGTTTCATTAGGGTTTTGTTTATTGAAAACATGAACTTCCAGTAATGTTTCTGCTCTCACTCATCTGTGATCTGTTGAACTACTGAACAGAATTTATGATGCCGATATGAGATAGTCTTTCTAGCTCATACCACATTGTAAAAATCTCTTCTCTTTCGTAGATCAAACCTTCGAAAAAGTTACGTTAATGGCCCTTCGACACAAAAATGTGCAAAAACAAAAAATGTTATTAAAATAAACCTAACAAAATTGGTTTCTTTAATCCTTTAAACCAGCATCAGTCTGGCAAGTTTTTTTTTGATGATGCAACTCCATTTTATGGCCTAAAAAACACAATAAATGATTTATTTTCAGTGTACTTCATACTTCAAATGTTTTTTTTTTAATGGTTTGATTATTGCAGCATGGTGCATGTGAAAGATTAGCAGCAACATCTATTAATACGCATCATTAATCAGCAGTTTAGATCCTTGGAGCAGATTTAAAAGTAGCACGAAAATGTGTAAAGGGTCAACAACATCGAGTATTTCAGTTTACGTGGTTCACAGAAGGCTAAAGGTTAAAATGGTGAGAAAACTCCAAAATGAAAATGCACAACCTTGGACACATCATCAATAATATACACGGCGAAAGGATGAAATATGCTGGAAACTAAAAGACAAAAACGCAGAAATGTGTTTGGGTGCATGAAAGGGTTAAATGAGGGGATTTGTTGTCTTGGGTGCTGGGCTTCGGTTTCCTGGTTTTTGTGTGCTGTATTCAGTCTTGTGTTTGACTTTGATGTCCCAACAATTACAAGTAAAT
Organism: Arrhamphus sclerolepis; assembly: GCA_037176975.1. Classification (NCBI taxonomy): domain Eukaryota; kingdom Metazoa; phylum Chordata; class Actinopteri; order Beloniformes; family Hemiramphidae; genus Arrhamphus; species Arrhamphus sclerolepis. Next base: position 16,356 of record JBAMYA010006901.1, on the reverse strand, counting down.
GTTGCATGTATCTGTCCAGTAAGACTGCAGCTTTAGACTCTCGTTCCACTGTTCCTCTCTGCTGAATATATGCATCCCACTTTGTTTCTCCTGCAAGGTCCAGCTGAAGAAGTGCATCCCGTTCCCCATGGCCCAGGCTTTCCAAGCAGCCAAAGCGGTACTGTCTCGTATCCTGGCCCGCCCACGGACAGGCCTCAGCCTCTACCACCTGCGCACACTCCTCTTCTGGGCTTGCGACAGACTCCCTGCCGTCTACTTGTCCTGCCCCGACGCAGACACACCTGGCCGCCTCCTCCTGGGTCTCCTGGACGACCTGGCTCACTGCATCCTGGGTAAAAACTGCCCAAACTACTTCCTGCCGCAGTGCAACATGCTAGAGCATCTGAGCGACAGCCAGGCTCTGCTCGTCGCCAGGAAACTGGCTCATGTGCGGTCAGATCCCAGCGAGCACCTGCGGGCGGCTCTGGACCAAGCCCAGCAGGCGGGCCAGCTAAAGAAAGAGCTAACAGCTAGCACCAACGGCCACGGATCTCCCGGGCATCACCCGGCGAACGGCATCATCTCGCCTTCAGAGGACAAGCTGGCGCAGCGGCTGCAGCAGCTGGTCACAGAGAACCCTGGGAAATCCATATCGGTCTTCCTCAACCCTGATGATGTCACCAAGCCACACTTCCGCATTGACGACAAGTTTTACTGAAGGAGGAGCGTCAGTTTAGCTCACAAGTGCACACTGAAAAGAAAAAAAACAAACGTCATAGCATCAGGCAGGTGCCTGAAACTGCTGACCTTCCAATGTAAAGAAGCGTTGCTGCTTGACTGCCTCTTAAAACCAAAACAAAACACTTTTCTCCTTTAATATAACGGGCGTTACACTAATAGACATGACGTCACCAAGCTTTTGCCACGGAGACGCTCCTACGTAGAAAAAAAAGCCGGTCTTAAAGAGACTTAGCTGGTGCTGCGCAAGTCAGCTCCAGTCTTGTAAAATAAGACCAGTGGAGGTGAAAACACTGGATGTGTGTGTGCGTATGTGTGTATTTTCGCTTGAGGGTTTTGAGCGTTATTTTTCCCCTTTGACGATGGAGGGAGAAAAGGTTCTTGATTGCTGCATTTCTCCCGTTTTTATTTCAGTTCAGAGTGGGCGATGACTGATCTTCTTTTAGAAATGGGAAAACAAGGTGTAGCTGATGCAACTGATTGTAACGCTGAGAAGAGAGCTGCCGAGTCTTTCTTTACTGCTTTTTCTATATATTTTTTTTCCTTTCAAGCACTCGAGCATCATTTGGTGACTTCTTTTCCTTTTTTCTTTGGTTTTGTTTTTAGTCTTTCTCAGGTATGTAAAACTGTTTTGATGCATTTGATTCCATTTGAAAGTCCATGACAGCATTTTACGTCGCATACGTTTCCTGGAGTGATGGAACGTACCAAAGAGCTGCGTTAGGGCGGTTTCACAGAAAGCGTTTAATATTTTTCGAGACGACTCGATGAATCCACCGAGTCGCGGTCAGAATGTTAATTGGCCATTTCTCCTTCGAAGGTCTCGGTCACACCAGTTCGTAAATTGTTAAATTCAGCTGCAAAATCAGTTCATCCCGGCGGAATCGGCGTGACAAATGGATTAGCTCTCGAGGCAAAACAGATAAGCGCAAGTCTTTCAAGTCAAACTCCACTTTTCTGAACTGGAGGAAGCTTTAGCAGTTCATTAGCTTTGCACCATGTGATTTAATTTAACTTCCTCTGATGGAGAGGGGAAAGAGAAATGCTCGCAAACAGCAATGAGGCAGGAATTCATTGCAAGAATATGCATAATGAAATAACTTAATTTGTTCTTGAAATTGACAGAATAATAATAAGGTACTGTATCTCATAAGACACTAATAGTTACAAACCTTTTTCATGAAAAGAAATATGTGAAAGTAAAAGATGGCAATTTTACAATGTCATGTGGTTGTAATCTAACTTTAGGATGTAAACTTGTTTGCTTAAAACAAATTTTTTTGAAAATATCTCTGAATTTCTGAATTACTGTGTTACCAGAAAGCAAAAATAATATCTAGGAACCTCGTAGATGATTATGCTCTAGAACTACTGACTGTCTTGATAGTCGACTGATCCATTTAAGTTTCTTTCTTTTTTTTTGAGTAGTTGAATAGAAAGAAAATGTATCGCAGCTCACACAGTCGACTCATCACTAGCACACGAACCGTGTTAAATAGAGACAAGGACGGCTGGCGTAGCCATCAGTGACATCATCAGCATCTCACAGGCATCCGCCGTCTGGCTCCCTTCGCCGCAGTTTCGCCACTGATATCTTAGTAATTAATGAGCTACATAATAAAAATACTCCTCATCTGAGCGCCCGCGATATTTATGTGGTTTTTATACGACACGTTGACACTAAATACTTCTCATCAATAATTGATTGTATTGCCTAATTGTCTCAGTGCTAGTTGTCGGCATGTGGATGTTTTGCTGCCTGCTGATTGGAGGTGTTATGTTTTGCACTTTATAAGGAATTTTGAAAAACGCTTTAAGGAGAAACGTCAAATCAGCAGAAGCGAAAAAGGTCTGGGATCATTGTGGGATTGGTGATAAGTAGCTGTTCGGTGGGGGCTTTGAGGGTCGTTGTGCACCACTAACATGGTAATCTACAGTCGGAAGGACCCAGTACGACTCCCATTTGGTCGCACATTATGTTTTCCTTTTTTTACTTTGTTTTTTGTTTGCGACCAGTGTGGGTATTGTATAGCCTGATGGATCAGACCCACAGCTGGACAGATGTTGGGTCTGAAAACAAGCCATAGGACCTCCTCATACAGGAGGCGGGACCAGCTGTTGCTTCTCAAACTGTCTGTGTGCAGTTGGTTTGCGCTACAATCAACCAGAGCAGTGAAAAAAGGTGACATTCAGAGGGATGCAAGAGAAAACGGGAGTGTTGTGGAGGAGGGATGAAGAAAGACGCCAGTATAATGAAAATAGAATCCAATGATTGTTGCCGTTTTTGAAAGCAGGGTTTGTTAATAACCAGTACGCTCAAAAACGTAACCATGTGTAACACAGCTGGCGACAGCTAACTTTAGACAGATATACACAATCATGTTCACATTACTTCTTGAATAGCTGCCTTTATCGTTAGAACAAGTTTCCTGGATATCTGTAAATGAGATGGACCTTCAAGTCCCTCAAAGTCCAAGTCTTTAATTAACTGTCGATGCCAAAGCTGATTCAGATGACTGCTGTTTACCATCCAGACTACGTCTCAGCTTTACCGTCATCACTTTAAACCCTCCAAGAAACTCTTCACAAGGAAAGACTGATCTGATTAGCTCCCCAAGACTTTTGATCATAATTAATGACCTTCAGTAGAGGGTACCTAGATGGACCTACTGAGCAAATTCAAATTTGCCACCGTTACGTGCAGATTTCTAGGCTAGGTTTTCCTATGTATTCATGGGTAGATGCTGTGTACAGTCAGTTATCACATTAGTTGATACTCGTCAGGTTGACACACTGCCTATGTCGCGTGCTTCGCTTCTCTTGTTAGTTGTATGCGTATCCAGAAGTAGTTTTCTTCTGGGCCTGTTGGTACTGCCCCCTGGGAATCAAAATCGGATCCAGAGGAACCAGATTAACTATGTGTGTCGAAGGGGATGACTGGCGAGGCTACTGTCCAGTCCTTCTCATGGGGCAGTGTTCTTCAACCCTGGATCTGCAGGTGTTGGGTGTTTCTCTGCCCAGTCACCCCAGATTGGATGGCCATCAGCTTGTATTGGAAGTCCAGGGTTGAAGAACACTGTCATGGGAGATGGAAGCTAGATGGAAACCTCTGCTAGATGGCCCTCGGTTCTCCTCCATCCTGCCACGAATCTCTTGGTTCCGATCCAGCGTTGTATCTACGCTGTTAGCAGCCACAGTGCTGCAGTACCACTCAGCCGATTTGATTTGGAGCCCATCAGTAACTGCTGGAACAAGAACAAACCAGACGAGCAGCGATTTTCTCACTAATGGCTCCTGATTAATTCAGCGGCTTGTTTCAATTCAGTATTTTTGAGACAATTTGTGCAACACTATTGGTGAACACTACAGTACTGTTTCCAACACTGGAGGGTACAAAACGACACAGACACAAGTTTGCTGACATATCAGGGCCACGGTGGATGATTTAAACTCCCCTGAGAGGCGCACGAGTCTTGATTCACGATAATAGCCAAGTCTGAGTCTACAGAGACGACGTCGTTACTACTGAATAAATGTCTTTATAGTCTGAGGCCTGTGATGGTGTGTGTGAGTGTGACAGAGCATGTAATGAACCAGAGGAAAACCAAAGAGTGGCATTGATGCGGTGCAGAATGTGGAAGCTACCAGCTGCCAGAGGAGTTGGTGTTTTCAGCACTCCATGGCAGGCCTGATTATTGTTACCGTCGCAACACTCCCAAGTTTTTAAAAGTTGTAAAGAAAATCGTGATTTATTCCTCGTATTATGGACTTACTGTAAAGGTACTTTCTCATTGGCCTCTTTATCATATTTGAAGTTCAAACCGTCTCACTTTGTACCTTAACGCGCCTAGTTGGAGATTACGAGACACTGGAAACAATCATGTACTCATGAACTCTGGAGGGAATCAAATACTGGGTCATCAGATGGGGATCAGATCGGCTTCTAGATATGCAATCAAGCCCCCCAGACGGAAGCTTTCATTTACAAACTCGGCTCTGGTGTACATGTAGTGGTAAAACGGCGGCGCCTCCATGATTGACACTCCCAGATGTCAGTCTCCACGCTGAGCTACTCTGTAACATATCTCAGTTCAGATGATTTTGTTTTTTGATGATTCTGTTGTGGATTAATTGCAGATGAAATGATGATGAATGTATCCACCGTATTTAAAGTGGACATAAACATCTGTACTGAATCAACTCCACTGTTTAAGGAAAAGAAAAAAGAATTTCATATATCTTTTAATACTTGAGTTCATCTTCCTTTTTTTGTAAAGAAGTGCAAAAGTTTTCTCTCTTTTGACTGATTTGCTACATTTATTACTGTGGTAATGGGGTTTACATTGATCAGTGTTCGAGCTTTAGCATGAAATAAATCTGTCATTTTAAATCCAGTTATATCTGTGCTTCCTTAATGTGAGCTTGATGATTAAAAGAGGTTTCTTATTGACTGAGCTGAGTTTCAGCCTGGATGAATTTAATGCTGCTGCTGCTGCTTAATGAAGCCATCAGAGGGCAGCAGAGGACAATGTTTGAAGCTTCACTGGACGTCTGCTGTTAAGAAAGTAAGAGGCTGATGCTGCACACAAACATGCTGTCGATATCAGTGCAGGACTCTGGGTGAGGTGTCAATAAGCTGCTGCCAAGTACTCTCTCTCAGAGGACTGCTGGTTTGCTGGTGATATTGCAGAGTTTAAAAAAAGGGGGGAATTTATTATCTGTGCCTTATGGTTTTTCGAGTTTATTGGGTTACTTTATTTTTATGTTGCAATCTTTATGTTTCCAAATAAAAGTGTGGCAGCGGGAAACAGGATTATTACCACCATTTTTTCCTTCTTTTTTTTAAGCATTTTGTTCCCAAAATGTGCAATAGAATATAAAACATCTATTTGGGTAGAACAAGAACCATCGTGTTCTGCATAGCTTTAACGGTGGATGCATTTGTTTACACAACCCTCCAAATAGTTTACACGCTGAGTAACTGGGGTAATGTGGGGTTCAGGGACATGACAGGGCTGGGGATCAAGCTTGCAACCTCCCAGTTGGAGGGAAGCAGGTCTACCCACTTTACCACAGCCACTCCATAAAGCTTTATTTAAAAACAAAACAACAGTTTTCCAGCAGATACACTTCATAGCCACTCTCAAGCACGGTGATGGAAGGGTGATGATTTGGGGTTGTTTTCCTCTTTTGAGCCTAAATGAGAGCGCAGTCATCTTTCTCCGTTACACTCTTCTCTATCTCTATCTCTTTGAACCATCTCTCTCGGTTGAGCTGTATCCGTCCTCACTTACAATTCCAAAAGGACGGTCAATGATGATTGAACTCTCCTTTACAGAATTTGATTTCCTTCTCTGATTCAGGACTTCGGTTCTCAGATTTTAGATTGTAGTTCACCGTGTATCTGGCGCCAAACTGAATTTCGTACGTGGAGGACTTGGAGAAACGATACTTCATTAGATTGTTGTGAAACCTCAGAAAGGTACGTACCGCAGCCCTGAAGTGTACATGGAAGACTGCACATCCTCACGTTCGTTTCCCAGTGTGAGCACGGAAAGCTGCAACTTGACGGGTTTGTCCAGGCTGCATGAACATCGCTAAAGCACATAGAAGTTCACATCATTCCATATAAAAGGAAAACCAGACATATATATCACTAATATGTTAATATTACTGACCATCGTGCACAATTCCACTCTAACACAGGTGCAGGTGTCTCACCTGATGGGATTTGAGAGCCCATTACTTCAACAACTGCTCGTAACCTTGAAAAGTTGGCACACTGAAAACCAAGACGTCAATTAAAGTTAATAATTACAGTGCTGATGAAACGGACAGAGCTTTACAAAAATAACTTATAAGTTTGTGTCCTGATGTGACATAGTGAAGTCTTTTGCCATCTCGTGTCATTAGTCATGCGATGATGGCACAGATGTTTCCAGGACAGATGTGCGCTGTATCATTTTTCAGCTAATGCCCCAGACATGCACACATCAGCGGCAGCGATCTGTTAAGCAGATCATGGTACGAGGAACTTGCTGGAAGCTGTGAATACAGATGAGACTCTCAGCAGAAGGTGAGCCGGCTCCTAAACTGGGGCTTCGTACACAGGCCCAGAAGAGACAAACGCTGACTCGAGAAAGCTGCTTGTCTGCCAGGGGAGACCGAGTCAGGAAGACTTGAGTTGGATGCAATCTGCACCTCGGCCACTAGATGTCAGTGCATCGTACACAGTTGTGGTTAGTCCAGTTGGTCTGGGACAACGTTTAATTAATTTATTTTCAAATAAATGACTCAGGGAGGATGTTTAACATTAGCTACTGAGAGATTTAACCACAGTGAAAAGCAATGGATGAGAGGGAATTTCAAAGCCTAAAATGTGTCCTCTTTTGGATTTCTTTTTTTTCTCTGAACCAGCTTCATGATTTAAATCCTCTGGTGATGTTTATCTTTTTATGTTTTTCTTTGCAGTATATTTCTGACTGCATTCTATGACAAAAATGACCTCAACAGTGTTTTTAGTTTCTCCATCACATCTTCAGTCTTTTACAAAAGTTCGGAGCCTCTTAGCATGAGGACATGATGAACAACAACATAACTTTTTTTCCAACTGTATCATAATTTAACAAAACTGAAGCTGCAAAACAAGTATGCGAAGTACTAAGTACTCCATGGCTGCTCCCATGGGAGTGCTTCTATCAGTCTTGGATGAATCCATCATCAACAGGTTTGATGTTTCGGAGCATTCAGATGCGGTTTAACATAGTGGCAAAGGGGAACCAAGGCAGCAAAGCTCTTAGAAAAGAAACTCAACATTCTACGCTGAGAAAGATTCACAAATGAAAAGCAATTAGCACCAACGCCAGTCTTCACAAGAGTGGATGTCTCAGTAAAATTACCACAAGGTCAGACTGGGTGATGCTGGAACCCAACTGCTACAGTACATCCCAGACCCTACGGGCCTCACTGAGCATGTTAAATCTTGATGACGGTGCAATTAGATGAGAACAGAACAAGAGTGTTTGTTTGGAAGGACTGCAGAGAGACGGACTCTTCTGTTTAAAATTCATGGCAAGACTTCTGAAGCAATGTCAAAATGAGACAGGTGAGACCAGATTTGGGGTTGTTCTGCAGCCACAGGACCAGTGCACGTTGAGCCATGAACTCCTGTGTGCTAGAGTATTCTAGAGATCAATGAGATATCATCTGTCTGAGCAGACTGAAATGCTGCAGCAGGATCTCAAGAGAGCTGTTCACAAGCCAATTACCAAAACCCTCAGTGGGCAAAATCAATGTTCGAAAGAAGAATGGACCAAAATTCCTCCACAGAGATATAGGAAACAACTTTCTCAAGTTTTTGCTTCTAAAGGTGGATCTACATTGGATCGCTGCACCTAAATTATATAACAGTCCAAATGAGATCTCTGTCCACTTTAGGTGGTTTTACATCATTGTTGAAGACGTATTTTCTCCGGTTTAAATGCTCTATATGAATAGAGCTGATTTGACTTGGCGTTATCTTTGTTAAATGAATAAAGGCACAGCAAATAATAACCTAATAAAATAAGTAATAAATGAAGTTATAGGCTATGTTGTCATTTTTGTCTTATAGTAAGAGTGAAAGCAGATCAAATGATTTTTATTGTATTTTTACACACACAAAAACCAACATATGATAAAAAATAAATAAATAAATAAATACTCATTTTTGTAAATGACAGCATCTGTTCCTGTCCTCCACCTGCTTGTTTAACTTTCCTCACCAGTATCGCTCGCAGGAAACTGCAGTTTTATCTCCCCTGTAAATAGGCCACAGTTGCCTCAGCCCTCAGGCATCCTGTTTGCTTGTGTTTGTTGTTCTAAAGTTGTGTGTGTTGGTGTGAATTGGGCCAAACTTCACCGCCATAGCGCTGCCTATCAGTAACCAACTGGAGCTGAACGTGGGCACGTGTTCACCTGACACACTCAGCGGTAACTGGAGCCAGTGGTTCGCTGTAAACTCATCCAGCCATCCCAGTTAACTTCAAGAAGAAATAATAACGTCTTCTATATTCTTGGGTCAGTTGAGAGTCTACTTCCTTTATTGTCCTCCTGTTAAACAGCTCTGAACTCTTACAAATGAATAACCTTGACCTAGAAACATTAATTTAGGCACAAGGGCTAGAGATTGCAGCCTCTTTTCTACCTTGCTTGTGCTACTTTTACTAAATAATGGATATATGGGACATTTATTCAACATAACTACTATGTGCATTAGTTTTATGCTTCTGAATCCAGTGTCTCCAGTCTTAAACCTGTTCCTGTGCCAACGTGCATTAATTCCCATTATAGCATCACATGTATGAGTTTGCATGCAAAGCAAAAGCTATACATGTACTTCTCTACTCTGTTTTCATGCAGAGCACATCTCATGGGTCTCCCCATCTTGTGCCCTTGCAAGTACTGAATAGTTCCTGCTGGCAGAGCTGCAAAACCACAACTCCTCATAAAGGCTGGAGTCAGGGCTGACTGTAAATCTTGCATCATTGTGCTGAGGTCTGACTTGACTGACGCGCATTAAGGAAGTTGTAAAATTGTTGATTAATGTATTCTTTTGACTCTGTAACTGCTTGTGTAGCTACTGTTCTATAGTTACAATGAATTTTCCAGAAGGTTTGCAAAATGCATAGCAATTAAACATCTTCCAGCAGTCAGCTACAGCTTTAAATGGAGCCAAAGATGGATGAGCTCAGAGTCCCTGATGCTTCTTTGAACAGGTTTTAAACCTGGATATTTTAAAGCAAATATCTGTAAGCGCTGAGAGCTACTGAACTGCAACCGGACGACGTGGGCATCAGCTGTATAAAGAGAAACTGGTCAAATCCTTTTTTTTATGGCGTTACTCACAGGTAGTTTTGAAGAATGACCACTGGTCGTCAGCGTCCTAGCAGGAGCTGACTGTACTGGACCAACAGTTGATTCAAAAATGGACAAAATGAGCCAGTCTGGGAGTTGGCTGCAACCACACATTAGCCTTGCGCTCTCTTCCCACAAGGCAATCTCAGTTGAGAATTTTCTCTCTTGTGGGTCCTCAGTGGTAGAACAAGCTACCTCATATAGTCGTCCTTCTTTACGTTCAAGTACCTCTTGAAAACTCTCCTCTTCCAAGAATACCTTCTGTCATAGCTACGTACTCTCTTTAATCCCCTGACCTGCACTTGAATCACATCATAGCTGCTCTGACTGGTATGCTGCACTCACCTGAATGCTTATTTAACTGCATTTACTTTCTAATTTATAATGTTACTGTGGCTTGACTGCATTTTCTCTGTTGTAAGTCGCTTTGGATGAAAATGTCTGCTAAATGTAATGTCTCATACTGCAGACCACCAGGTTGCAAATGGAAGGAATGAGCAGACATGGAAGTTCAATCACTGCAAGTCAATGATTTTAGCTTGGCCGGCTTAATACTGTATTACTTTACATTAAAGCAACACCACGTAAGATTGTGCTCTGGTTGCTTTAATTTTAGACTCAGATGCCATTGGTGAGTTGTCTAGTTAGTCCATCTGGAAAGATCCGGAAATAATCATAGGCACAGACACAGCTACTGCAACTACTGACTTTTCTTTCCAGAATATTTCTATGCTTTCCTCATCTCAGTGTGTGTGTGTGTATCTGCTGCTTTATCCACATCCTGAGGTAGAAAAAAAGAGTAGAAAAGGAGAAAGAGATCTCTCCATTCCATAACTGGGAGTGATCTCAGAGAATTTCCAGCAATGTCCTCATGTTCCCGTCATGTGTGCGATACACTGTGTCACAGGGACACTGGATAAAAACAGAGACGCATTTATCTTCTCACATTTTTCCTCGATCGCTCCAAATGACTTAACAATTTTGAGTCTTGGAGCAGCATGTGAAGCCAAGCCCTGCATCACGGTCTGATTTTATTCTGCTGACAAAACAGTTGAATGAGCACATATACGCTGTCAACGTGTTCATTCAGTCCAGGTTACGAGAGAATTACAATGACAACATTTTTCTCCACCACCATAATCGCACGCAGCTCCTTCAGTCCATCCTTCCTCCTTCCTCCAGCTGCTTCATCGACTCTTCCTGTAACACAAAACTTGTGATACCTGTAAAAACGTGCAATTTTCCACTCTACCTATGCTCTACCTATTTATTTATTTGTTATGTTATATTCCACCTTTTTGTACGTTATTTCCTTATGTCACTCAGTTGGGAAAACTTTCAAAAAAAGGCATAATCCAAAAGGTGTAAAGTGAAAAAAACAAACAAAACAACCCTCTAAACAATGTTTCCATACTTCTTCAAAAATGCTCAATCCAACAAATATGAGGTAAACTATCCTGTACAACTTTTAACAATAAAGACGTGATTGGCTCTCGTACGGCTTGACCAGGGTCAGCCAAGTCGGCCTTCTGCATGATCTCTGCTAGAAAGTTTGGATCTCACAAGTGCTGAGCAGTGTTCACCAGGCGAGAACAGACGCTGAAAGTAAGTAAGTTATGCCTATTTATACAGCACTTTTCCCCAACAGCAGTCACAAAGTGCTTCACAGTAAAACAGGAATAATAAAATACAATAAAAGATAGAAAATATAAAACGCTCAAGGCGAGAAGCAGTCAGTGTAAATCAAGTGTATTTCATCTTGAGCAACAAGCTTTTTGAGCAGCCAAATGCATCTTCCACCTCCATCTTTGCAGAGCTCAAGCAGGAACTGAAGGTTTGCTCTTGAGAGAGAATGGTGCCAGGTGAATCCCTCCATTAAATGATATTTTTTTTATAAAGCAATATAATAACATATACATATTTCTATATAAAAAGACATAGCCACTGGGCTTTTTCTTTTAACCTGTTCCATCTGGTTCACCAATGTTACTTCCCGTTATAGTCTGATGTGGTGCTCAACGTGTTCAAATATATAAAATATAGAATATGAATTTAACAGCTAAACACTATTTTCTAAGATGCTGCAGTTTGTCAGGTTGGTTGTGCCTGGTAGTACTTTCAAGATTTGTTTTCATCCAAAATAAAAAAAATAACGATGTTCTTTGGCTAAAGGTCCTCCCACAAAAAAAGGTATAAAAGCAGAAGAGGCTTCAGGTTTCAGTGTTTATTTTCATGAATTATTTTGTTTTGTCCCAAAATACCAGCAGAACCTGCGCATGTTGCTGTCTTTAATTATGATTTGGACACCACCATCCATCCATCCATGCATCCATCCATCCATCTATCCATCCATCTGTCCATCCATGCATCCATCCATCCATGCATCCATCCATCCATCCATCCATCCATGCATCCATCCATCCATCTATCCATCCATCCATGCATCCATCGTCCATCCATGCATCCATCCATCTATCCATCCATCCATCCATCCATCCATCCATCCATCCATCCATGCATGCATCCATCCATCCATCCATCCATCCATCCATCCATCCATCCATCCATCCATCCATCCATCCACCCATGGGGGAGCAGCTTCAGCAGGGAAGCCCAGGTGCCCTCATCCCCAGCCACCTCCTCCAGCTCTTCTGGTGGATTACTAAAGCGTTCCCAGACCAGTCCAGAGACATAATCTCTCCAGCATGGCCTGGGATTTGGACACCTAATTCATCTTTTCCCCACTGGCCTATTTGAAAAGTTAAACAAACTCATGCAGGTGATCAGCAACACCGTGGTGGAAACATGGCCAGGAAGCTCCACACGTCCAGCTTCATCAAAGGTCAGCTCTGCTCAGCCAACATTGTGGCATGTCGTTGCTCCAGCTGTGATTTAATGCAGCGAAATAAAAGCTTGGCCACATTTCCAACAAATGTGGGTGTTGAGCTAAAACCAAACCTCGTCATCATGCGGGGTGAGAGCGTCTGATTCCAATGAGGCCTCATGCATTTGGCTCCGAGCCAAGCAGAGACGCCAAAATGATTTTGTGCACATTGATTTTAGCCAGTGTAGTCAATATTGTTGACTTTGTGGCTTGGCAAGAGAATTGAGCTCCCCTCTCTTAAGTTTTCCTCATCTCCAGGCTTAGACGAGAGGAAAAAGAAATCTGTGACTGCTGTAAGTAGAGCATTTCCCTCGCTGTTCTCTACAAGCGGTTTTACCGTTTGGATTGTTGTAACCTCAACCAAGAGTTTGCAGAGTTGTGTTTGGCATGTCTTCCTTTCTTGTCGACTCTTTGTGTATTAATATGTGTGTGTGTGTGTGTGTTTGTGTGTGAACAGCTCGTCCGTAAAGGTGCTTGATGACGTCACCGTTGATTGCAATGCTGGCAGTCATGTCCGTCACTGGACACAATTACTTTTATTGATCAACTTCTTCCTCTCCTCCTCCTCCTCCACTCCCCCCCTCTCAACTTTGCAGACGTTGCCGTTGGCATTTGATAGAGACGACGCACGAAGTGGAAGGAGATAAATATAAAGCATCACCTGATGAAAAAAAATGCTGCATGAGACCGCAGGATATGTTCTGCTAAATTACATTATAAATTCATCTTAGACGGAGGATACAAAACTCTTTTGGTTACAAAATGGTGACCACTTTGAGGTTTTTGAAAAGCGTTATTAGCAACTCACCATCATAACCTGAGGATGTCAGGAAACAAAGAACAATATATAGCTGCAAAATACAAACTGAGATCTGCAATAAGGAAAGCCAAATCCAACTACACCACCAAACTAGAAGAACAATTCACTTCTAATGACCCACGCTTTATCTGGAAAAAACTTCAAAACATGACAAACTACAAAAAGAAATTTTCCCCTTCACCTGGAAGTGACAATCAGCTTCCTGACACACTCAACTCTTTTTATGGGCAGTTTGAACAGGTACAGGTTGCTCCTCAGACCCCCACCTTTTACTATCTATGAGGAGGAGGTGAGGAGCACCTTTAAGAGCCTTAAGAGAAATAAAGCCGCTGGCAACGACAACATCAGCCTCTCTGTTCTCCACCAGTGCGCTGTGGAACTGGCTGGAGTTTTCACCTATATCTACAACACATCCCTCTGTCAACGCTCAGTACCCAAGTGCTTCAAAGAGTCCATCATCATTCCAGTTCCCAAGACCAAGAACATCTCTTGCCTCAATGACTACAGACCCATTGCTCTGACTTCTGCAGCTATGAAGTCATTTGAGCGCATCATACTCAAATATCTGAAAACTATAACATCCCCTCTCATGGACCCATATCAATTTGCACATAGAGCCAATAGGTCAGTTGAGGACACAGTCAACTTAGCCATTCATCACATTCTGAACCATCTGGAGTCTGCAAACACATATGCCCGCTTCCTTTCATGGATTTCAGTTCTGCATTCAATACAATAAATCCAGCCAAACTGTTCAATAACTTACTGGACATGAACACTGACCCATGCATCTGCCACTGGATTTACAGCTTTTTATGGAACAGGCAACAGAAGGTGAAGATCACCAACAGCATATCCTCCCCTCTGACCCTCAGTACAGGTGCACCCCAGGGCTGTGTTCTCTCGCCCTGGCTATTCTCCCTCTATACTAACCAGCTCACATCACTCCACAGTACTGTCAAACTGTACAAGTATGCGGATGATACAACCATCTTAGGACTCATCACCAACAATCGAGAAACAGAATAACAGGCCCATGATCAACCAAGCAGTGACCTGGTGCACAGAAAATAATCTCCAACTCAATACATCAAAAACAAAAGAACTCATCGTCGACCTAAGACGCCAACCATCCCCCAAAAGTCCTGTGCTCATCAGAGGTGAATCCATCTCCATCACTGACACATTCAAATTCCTTGGAACCCACATCAGCAACGACCTCAAATGGAAAATAACCAGAGCCAGAGAGTGATGTCAGTGAGTCATGAGAGCGACTCCTTCACACTCGCCATATTTAAAACTCAACACAACAGCAACTGCGATTTACTTTACCTTTCCAACTTTATTTTTACAACAAAACTTTGATGTGGCTAAAAATGACAAGCAAGCCGTCTCCGTGGTGCAACAAGGATGCCTCGATGTCTGTTGTTGTCACATACATTATGCTTACGCTTATAAAGACATCACCGTGGTTCAGGTCACCTTAACATGAAGGGCCCACCCACATCGAGGTGATTCAAGCCAAGCCAAGTAGGTACTAGTGGAAAGGGGCCATTAGAGGGTCACCGTAAACTGTTCCCAGAAAATACCAACATGCATAATAAAAGTATTTCTCTGTGAAAAAGAAAACAAAAACCAAAGGTAAAATGAAACTATCTCAACTCTAACTCAGGGTTAAATGAAATAAAAGTAAATTCAAACAATAAATACACAGTGAACAATGAGGAAAAGGACGTAAACCGAGATGCTAAACTCCGTACGAAATGGACCAAAGCCGAATGAAGCAAAGTGAAGCAGTGCTGAGCGAAGTAAGAGAAAGTACAGATGATCAATAAAAAGCAGAGTAAAGAAAAGTAAAGTAGTAATGCAAAGCAACGTGTGAAGTGAAACCAAGCCAAATGTTCCAGCACTTAACTTATGCAAGAAACTAATCCAGGAACATTCTAGTCATGTGTCCAGACCACATGCACAGAGGCGCCAAAGGTCTGGTGCACTGACAGCAGCAAAAAGCTGGAACAGCAAGTGATCATGTCAATAACAGTGCCACCAAGCTACATGCACAAGCGGGATAAAGTATAACCAGGAAATTGGTGGGTCTTTGAGCTTAAGAGGCAAGAGGGCACAAAAGGAAACAACATGATTTTTAGGGAACCAAACAGCCAGGTACCACCAGCAAAACAATAACTTGACTGCATAGTATGTTGCAACACATGTTAAATTTCTGCAAGTGAAACAGCAACTGATTTTGCCTCTAACTGCAAAAAAACACTTTGGAACATGATACCTATTAACTGTCCAAAAGACAGTATAATGATTCTCTTCAGAACTCGGCTTTAAAAAAAGAGCAACCAACATAAAACACAAATATGTGGAACACATAACTTGTTTTCACAACAGATCAGTCAGGGCTGGAAACAAAAAAAGAAAAACTGCCATTGGTATTGTTAATCAGCAGGATGTCAGGCGAAACTATGATATTGCTGATCAAAGAAAAAGAAGAATGAGAGAAGACGGCATGTCAAGAGACAGTGACAGATAAAGAAGCAGCAGTGTAAGTGAAAGAATTATATTTTTATTGTTGGTACAATGCCAGAAAGGGTAAAGAGTTGTCTGATATGATGCAGAGAAGAAAGGTGAATATACTGTGTTCAATAAACCAGTTATAATCTGCAATCTTTCTTAAGCAATTCTCAATAAGATTGGAGGGAGGTACAACGTTTTATCATGGAGTAAATTGTGATAGATGTGATTCTGAAAGAAGAGCATATGAAGAGTTTTCTGGAGGTTGATAAGAGTAGCAAAAGTTTAACATATGGGGTAAATTTTGTGCCACTAGGAAGTGAATTTGAATTCTTTATATCTGAATGTGAATCACTCAATCTGAACCTGAATTGATCGGTGTGAATAATTGTTTTTAAAATCCGAATGGACTCATTTGAAATTGAATCTATTGGTTTGAATGTGCCCTGCGATGGACTGGCGACCTGTCCAGGGTGTACCTCTGCCTTTCGCCCAAAGTGAGCTGGGATAGGCTCCAGCA
>JBAMYA010006880.1:0-17956 GCA_037176975.1 Arrhamphus sclerolepis | reverse complement strand
AACTTTTCAGTGAAAATCGCAAACTTTTCCAAGAAGTTAAAGTCCTCAAAAATGTGATCCTTTCGGAACGAGAAAAATAATAATAATAATAATAAACAATTCCTTCAGTTTCAAGAGGGCCTTTGCACTCTCAGTGCTCGGGCCCTAATGATAATAAAAAAGAAAAAGAAAAAAACAAAACAAAACATTTCTTGAGAAACTTATTGATCAAAAAAGAGAATAAGGACCAGGCTAAGTGTTGTTATTATAGGTATGAGGGTTAAATTGATGGCCAGCTAACGTTAAATGGGCCTGGTGGTGCCAACTAATAAATAATAGTAATTTAATTTTATTGTTTTATTTTTCATTTTTACATTCAGGCTTTAAAAAGCTATTTTCAACTGGCCATTCAAAAAAATAGGTAAAAGTAAAAATGGAGTCGGGTGTCATTTGTTCACGCTACCTCAGCTCCCTGGAGAGCCTACCCCTCCTGCTGAAAAAAAATCCTAGAGGAAACACTGTATATAGATAGACACACAAATTATTGGCATGCATCAAGCACAGAAAACATTTAAGGACATTGCTGAAGCTCCTAAAATTGAGTTAAGAACTGTCCAACATTATTAAAACAGGAAGGATAATGGGGAATCTTGAATGATTGTAAATGTTGAGCTAGCGCTGTCACCATCGATTATTTTTAATTGATTATCAATGTTTTTTTTTTCCTTCCACTTTTGATTCATCATTCTATTATATACCAACTAATCATAATATATTTTACCATTTTCATAATGTATTACTTTTAAATGTAGGGGGAAAAAAATAAAAGAAACAAAGCAAAAGTGTCTTAGGGCATAATTTGGTTTCTACAGAACAATCTCCATAAATCTGACATCACTTATCCACAGCCCAAATATTGCAAAAACTGTTCAGAGGTCATTTTAGGATATTTCAGGGCATAATTTTTAATATGAGAATTAGAAAGAGTCTGACAAGCAGTCAGTGTAGATAATTTGCTCTATTCACACTTGTCTCTATTGTCCTGTTGTGTGCATCATACTTTGGTAATGATCCACGCTTGCACATTACAGGTCATCGATCTGTAATTGCATCTCAGTGTTATGGTTAATAAACCATGGCATAGTCACTCTGGATGTCTTTTTTTAAATTTAAAAATCACAGTGAAATTCAAACATGGTGTCAGAAGTGTTGCCTCCAGTGCTCTACAGCCACTATTTAATGGGTGGGCCAGATGGGCATCAGTGTAAAAGCTGAGCCAAACTAATCATGCAGATCATTCTGCTGTCGCAAGCCCAAATAAGGAGCAGCCGAACATAAGGTTTAAAACGGGGGTCTCAACCTCCAGTCCTCAACGGCTGTTTCCCAGCACACCTGATTCAAATAGATGGATCATTAACAGACCTGTGCAGACCTGGATGACCAGCTAATGGTGACCCATTCATTTGAATCAGGTGTGTTTTGGCAAGAAAACCTCAGACATGCAGGACAGCGGCCTTGGAGGAATGCAGTTTGAGAGGGAGGGAATGTGAAACACAGTGGTCCTAGCGATAGTGTTCTGAACCTGAGCGCCATTATATTCAAAGTCCCATGGACCTCATTTAAAAAACAAAACAAAACACAAAGACACCACATCAAAGATAGACCAAAAATATTTTTCAATTTATACATTGGGATGATCTACTAAGTAAGTAAATTTTATTTATAGAGCTAAACAACATAAAACATACACAGCTAACTGTGAAGGTGTCTTGTGAAATTTCGTCTTTTAAAAAAATATTGAAATTTCACAAATACTGTTAGAAAAGAACTACAAGTCAGAGTCGCTCTTATGACGTCAGCATCCCACACAACTGTGAAGATTATAACGCCAGACTGCAACCACTAATCAGAGACCGATGGATGTACTTTTTTTTTTTTTTTAAACTTTTCTGAAGGATCCAGAGATACTTCAAATGTGCAAATCGGCACGTTGATTACTTTCCAACTGTGGAAAGGTGCCAGACTCTGCGATGACATCATACACATGACGTTTGGCCAGTTTAGTCTTTTATCTGCTTTTCAAAAAACATTAAAAACAATTCTAATCGACGGAAAAAAATTAAGTATGACCACCAAAAGAGCCGCCTGACATGCATATCATATGAAAGCCATTATCATAACTTTTATGTGTGAACCAAAATTCTATTTTTTGAACAGAAATTCCCATTTTTGCCAGAGGTTGGAATGCTTCCAGCAGGGGGTGATGAGATTACTTTCCCTCCCTATAGTGGTTGTGCTGCTGTGATACGCCATTTCAGTTTTACAGAGCATGCAGAGAATAACTTTGTTAGGTTTCTCCAAAAAAAAATTTCCCAAACCCGAAATGCTCAAATCCCAGTTTTTGGAGGTAGAAGTTTTATTCAACACATGTATGCCACTTTTACTCGCCAATGTCAGAATGCTGTGTGTACATTAAACGCATGTTGATGTATTTATGTAGTAGACGTAATCAATTACGTGTCCTCGCAGGCCTGACAGCGATTACTTAAGTGATTGGTGAATTTAAATTGTAAAAAAGAAAAAAAACAAAAACAGCAGAACTCACAGGTTTCCACCTGCACAATGTGAAAGGAACTCAAGGGTTTGAGAGTAAACAGCTGTGTGTACCCTTAAGAACACCACTCAGTAAGGCTAATCTTGCAAAAAACAAACAAACAAACAAAAAAAAACCCAAACAAAAAAAATAAATAAATCAAACCTAATAAAGCTTCAATTTCGCTAGGGTGCATAAAGATTAAACTCTAGAGCAGGGGTGCCCAACTCCAGGCCTCGTGGGCCGCAGTCCTGCATGTTTCCATGCACCTGATAGAAATGAACGTGTCGTTTAACATACATGTGCAGACCTGGATGACAAGCTGATTGTGATCAAATTCATTTGAATCACGTGTGTTGTGGGAGGGCACCCCTGCTCCAGAGCAATGGGAATCCATGTGGACTGATGAATCTAGTTTTATTCTGTTCCAGAGTGATGGCCTTCATCAGGGTGATGCTCCCATCTTGCCTAGTGCACTGCCTACCACTGCAAGCCTGTGGGGGGGCAGTCTATGATCTGAGGTTGCTGCAGTTGGTCAGGTCTAGGTTTCATTCAATTCAAAGAGAATTTCAGTGCAGGTGTACTCAAAAAAAAGAAAAAAAAAGAGGCAATTTCTCTAGTAGGCTGCAAGAAAAAGAGAGCTATGTTATTCAAAAAACTCAGGCTTGTGTTCCCCAAGTAGCTCGAGCATCTTGTCCATGAGCTCAGATGGCTTACTGTCACACAGCCCTTGCATTGAAAAAAATTCTACTGGCCCACTCAGTGTCTGAGAGTTCAAATATCTTTTAAGAGATGGGCTTTGAGTATCGCATATTTATTTATTTAATGAGGTGGAATTTTAAGCAGACTCACGACTCTGGAGGCTGTTGAACAACTGAGGGCTGACACCACGTACTAATATTTAGGATCATCAATGGAGATGTCCTGTAAACCAAACTTCACCTCCGCCTGCACAAACCACACTGATGCAGATGATTCCCAGAAGTGGGAAAGTTGTCATGTTGTAAGGGTAAAAATTAGGGGTGTAACAAAATAGTTACCAGAAATGAACCATTTCAGTTTGTTGTCTTTGGTTTGATACATGGCTGTGCACGGGTAAGTTTCCAGAAACTGTGTGTATTTATATTCCAGAGACCAACCACTCTGATATTAAAATAGAGGAAAAGATAGCAATAGTGGTGTTTGTGGTCACACATGAAAAACTGGAGTTACAATGTTCAACTGGGAAATTCTCAACTCAACTTTCTCTTCTCTCTTACTTTCTCTGTCTATTTCTGCCCAATTTTGTTGTTTAATCAACCTGTCAAGTGCTATGAATTGCATGTGATTTGTTTAAAAGTTACAAAATAAAGTCAAACTGACTGATTGATAGCTGAAATTCTAATTTAGCCATGTTAAATTTATGCTAACAACAGTGGCAATCACTGAACCAGTTGCTCAGATGAACATCTAACAGTTAAAAGTTTACTCATTTTCAAGGTGCTCCTCTTCCCTGTGGTCTCTGTGAGCATCTCACTCTGTTGACAACTACTTTCATTGGAAAATAATGACCTTGAGTCTGCATGAAAAGAGTTTAATCTCTCCAATTTATGCACTTCTATTTTAATACAACAGAATTCCAAAAGTTGTTGTCATTCACTTATTTTGCTTAATGGGGTCTGAAAAGTCACTAAATCTAGCGAATAAGTCAACTGGAAGCACTGGGTTGGAGAACTGCTCTAAGTGGAAATGCAAATTTGATTGGCTGGTAGCATCACGTGGGGCGCTGTAAAGCTAGAAGCGTTATGTTAATTAGTGTTAATTAATGTTGCCCAGAAGAAAATGTGATAATTGAAATAATTTTCCAGGATAACAAAACAGTTTCCAGGACATTTGACCTTTTTTTTCATTTTCCAGGATGCGTGGGAATCCTGATGGAAGCCATATTTGGTCTTGTTGGATTCCAGAGACTCTCCTCTTTGCAAAAAGAGTATTTTTTTTTTTAAATCTCATATATTTTGCACAAGAACAGCCTAAAGACACAGTCCAAAAATCGTGATTAGAGGCAACAAGTCATGTCTTCCTGTTTTTGGATGGGAAAAGTTGCCGGATAACAAACGACCTTATGAGCGACTGCTAGCACCAAGGTTGCTGCTTTATAAAGGGTAAGACACTCCTGCGACTTTTTGTTGCTGAGATAAGCTGTCTCGAAGGTGGAATCAAAACTTGCACTTTCCATCTGTGGCTGGATTCTGGTGATATTTTATTGTATTTGAGCGTCAAAAAACAACTTCAGTTATAACTATTATGCCTGTTTTCAGTGTGGTACAATGTTATAAACTGGCTGTTGTTTGATCACTGACAGTAGCATTTTGAAACCGAGAGACCATCTTACCTTTACCATGAGCAGGAAACTTGGATTTGCAGTGTTTTTGTTCAAATGCATTTTGTTGCTAGTCTGGATCGAAGGCTTTAGATTTGTCATTGTTATCTTTTAGAGGAGGTTTCAACCTTTCAAATAATGTTTGAAATATGCTTGCTGACCTCCCCTTGAGCACTGTACACCTGTGTGATGGTGCAGTGCCCCAGTCTAGCCTATGCGCAATAATGCAAAACACACAGTGATTCAGAGCCGTATGTACACATTTGAATAACTTACATTTTACGGTCAAAAATGCCTAAAAGTTTGTTAAAATTTTGTTCCTACCTTAGTGGTTCTAGTTCTGATTTTGTTTTGGCTTCCCAGCTGTTGGTGGACTTTGGATCTTTTTGTTTCTTTTGGATTTTTCATCACCCTCCACACTAAAAGAATCTGATGGATTATTCCTGCCTCCTCCCTGCTTGACCTGCTTGCTACATTTTAGTTTAAAAATTCTGCATTTGTAACTACAAACAGATGAATTTACTTTCGTTTTCTTTTATTAAAGTAAACACAAAGATGTGATACGAGCAATAGCTTATTCATGGAAATATTTTACTAGATGAAAATAATGATATGTAATTCTTGTTGAACGGCCAAAAAAATTGTTTTCAGACTTCAGTAAACAATTATGGTGACATAAGATTCGGTGGCGATAGATTTCCAAGCCTATGTATGGAGGAGTGGACCAAAATCCCTGCTGCAGCATGATCAAACTAGGGATGGGACATGATTTTTGAATAGTCGTGACGCGTTCGTTTTTAAAGGATAGTAATTTCGAATGCCGTTTTGGCTAACGTTGTGTTCCACTGAAGAAAAAAAAAAGAAGGAGCACAGAACAAAAATGAAGGCGTTTCCTAGTTCTTTCCTAGGCCAATCAACAGAGGTCCCCCCGCCTGGCAAAGTTGCTGAGCGCCTACCTGTGTGTGCCTGCAACATCCGAGCACTCGGAGCGCATGTTCTCCACAGCCGGTCTAATTGTCAATAGGCTGCGCACCCGTCTCCACCCCGACCATGTTGACATGTTGATTTTTTTTTTTTTAGGTAGGTAGAGAAGGAGATATGCCACAACTCACTACCAAAAACATCTGTACTCATTAGCTTGGGATACACAGCCCTATTTTTATGTGCCAGTACCACAGTGATGAGGTAAAGTTTGATTAGGGTGACTTTGGTTAGGTTTTGTTCAGTTAGAGTTGGGTTTGGATTTGTTTGGTTGGGGTTAGGTTTTGTTTGGCTGGGGCTAGGATTTGTTTGGTTTGCGTTAGGGTAAGATTTGTTTGGTTAGGGTTGGGTTTGGGTGGAGTCAGGTTTTGTTAGGCTCGGGTTAGGTTAGCATTTGGTTCGGGTTAGGTTAGGGTTTATTTGGTTCGGGTTAGGTCTTCCCGTCACCTGCAGATTTACGTTTTTTTTCCTGCCAACCAGTGAATATTAGCTAGCAAACTCAGCGCTGTTTCTGATGGAGGTACCAGTTCAACGATCCTCCAGGGAAATTACAAGTACCGACTCACTATCTGTTCAGCACAATTTGATTAAAAGTTATACACACACCGTCGTGGCTGATTAGATACTCACCATGTCTCAGAGTTGAAACTGTTGGTCCGCTGGTGCCACAGAAGACAGGAACTGGATGGCGCTGAGCAGCCGGGAGGCGGAAAGGGAAAGACGACGCACTGCTGACCCGATCATGGTATTCCTCCGCCATGTGAGGACATTATGAATTGCCCTGTGCACTATGAGTTTAGCCAATGTACGCGTAGTTTTGTCCTGTTCAAGAACGTTTCTCATTTCCTCCTCTTTTTTGGATTTCACTAGCATTTCTTTGTTAAAAGGTTACTTTGCTTTCTGCGGAACCAAGTTTGTTCCATTGTTCTAACTCTTAATTGATGAGCAAAGTGTGTACGTTTAAACATTTTGGAAACTAGCACAAACGTATATATTATTTTCTTAAACCAGCGGAAGCAATACATTTCTGCACTAAGCACAAGAGGCTCACTAGTATAGCCTGAACCCACATACACTGAGAAACTGCCAGTTAAATGCTGCTTGGAGTACACTGGATTTAAAAAATAAAATAGTGTTATGTTTATGTCAAACTATATAAATAAACTTCCAGTATCTTTTGCCCACACAACTTTCTCATGTTTCTTAGCCATTTCCCTGAAGTCATATCTGACATCAAAATCATTAGGATTTTGCCATATGATCCTGTTTAACATCATTTCTGTCTACATTACATGCACATCTTTAATTTACACAATGCATTACATGCTCAATAGTGCAATAAAATATATATTTTAATTATATAATACATTTATTTTTATGGGCGATTTCATATGTTCTGTATTTACTTTCTTGTAGAATACGCTCCATGTGGCGGTATTTCGTAGAACTACATTATACACATATATTTATGAAGGCGGAAGGACACATTCTGGGGCTTGAGAAAGCGGCACTTCGAAGGCTGCAGTTTTGCATTTGAAAACTGTGTTTTGATTGGACAAATCAGACCGGCAACGTCCTGTTACTGTATGGAGGGTGCTGATTGGCTGGAGTACATCTGCAATGCGTCAAATGGCGTGGTAGGGTACCGTCCTCACCGCCTCACGACGTGACTGATTGCAAAAAGGGCAGCCAATGATTCAGGTGGTTTACAGTAGTGATGGCGAGATGAAGCCTCATGACACATTGAAGCCTTCCAGCCAAATGTGGTAGAAAGTGATTCATTTCTCGAGGCTTCAAATGCACAGTGGGGACACCTACTGGTCAACTCAATAAAATAAATAAATTAAAAAAAAAAAACACTGAAAAGGTGAATCCTTGAGTCTGAGTGCAACAAAAGCTCCGTGTTCCGTGTGGTTCGACAAATGAGTACTTACTCCAATCTTTAGCCTAACATGCGGGATTTATTTATTTATTGGGTTTGAACAGAAACTTTATTGTTTAGGTTTGCTTGTGCAGCAACAGCAAACCATAAACAAACTATACCTGGCCCTTAAATTCTTCATATTGCCGTTGATTAGAAAATGTCAATTGAAAAAAGAAAAAAAGAGAGAGAGGGTAAACCAGGTCACATAATTTGATGCTGCACCTTTGTTTTGTTTTTATTGCATAATTCAATAAATACAAAAAATAGAAAACATGGCACATTCAACTGACAAGATATAAAATTGACTTCAGATGGAACATGGGTGGGATTTCAAGTAAAACATTCATTAAGATAAAATAAAATGAATAACTAAATAAAAATTACAAGAAACATAACATACAAGGAGAGTAGCTACAGCATTAGATCAGGTTTCTAATTCCTTGAGGGAATCATTCATATGTGGGCTGTCAAATCCTTGGCAAATTTTGAGGATTTCAAGTACAAATTGAATTCGTTTTGAATGAGGCAAAGTTGGGGTTACAGTTTTGTATTCTGTTTTTGTGTATAAAAAAAAAGCTAAACATAAAACAACATTAATACAAAGTTCATCATCTTTGTCATTTAGGGTTAAATCAAATGTTATGTCATCTTTTGAAAAAGAGGAGAAACATGCAGGATTAATAGCAGGCAAATCATATATTATAATGTTTTGAATTGAGTGTGTGCAAATTTTGTAAGGTTCTATACAGGACTTGAACCAGGATCATGCAGTTACAAGACTGACGTACTGAGTGCATCACAATGATGTGGGTCTTGTAGAAGTGATTTATGAGTAAATACTGTAGTACATTATGCTCTAATGTTTTTGTTTGCTATTATGACATTAAATGCATATTAATGTTTTTACGCGTTTTTTGTAATTAGATAAGTATTGATGAAGTATGTATGGGTAGGAGGTTGAATGCTTGGGTGCAACTTGAGAGGTGGGATTAATTATTTTTATTTAAAAACAGAATCTGTTCCACTGTCTTCAGTCACTGACAACCCACGAGTACGCATCCGCGTTTGGACCACCTTTATACTTGGAACGTCCCGCCATAATTGAACCACTAAACGGAATCACGGCTTTGTACGTAACGTGTGACGTCACCCGACTATCCTCGTTTGTCTTCGATCACGTGATTGTTTGCAAGCGAATCAAGCCTCGAATCAGGAAAAATCGGAGCGTCATCTGACACGCCCCCTGACACGCCCCCGTCTGCTCGACACAAACCTCGTTTCAAACGTAACATCACTAGTTTACAGGTGCGTCGACAAATGAGCGACAAGCAACATACTGAGAGTAGATAGTTGATTAGAATGTACAACTGATTAAAATGTTTAAATGCCCGCCACCCCCGCAAACAAAAAAAACACAAAAAACAACAGATATGAAACTCATACATTTTATTAAAATAAGGAGAAAACAAACAAAAAAAACCCAAAACTGTGACGCTAATTATGACCCTAAAGCTAAAAAAGTTTATGCAAAAATAAACCTCCCAAACAAACACATTGATCAAAGCAGATGCTAAAACGTGGTTATTAAAGCATTTTAGAATTTTACGTCCAAAAGATTCACCTTAATCTATCTGTAGATTACTGTAATTTCCCCAAATTTGTATGTGTGTAATGTAATGTTCATATGATCAAGAGAGCCAATGTGTGGCTTGACTTCTCGTACACAGACCAACATAAAGCTCTTGAGTTGTGTGTGTTCAGTCTTCCATCAACACAGCCAGCTCTTCTAAAGGCAGTCTTAGTCTGAGATCTTTCTCCATCATCAGATCTACAAACTCCTGCAGGAGCTCAGGAAACAGCAGCACAGCATCCATATACAAAGCCTGATCCATTCATACACATATTTTTCACACAGAAAGAAAAACAGGACATTTTAGTGTGCTTTACAACTGAAGTAACCAGACACCAGTTTCTGTAGAAATATTATTACTTTTATGTCTTTGTCTTACCTTCACCCAGGGAATATTCTGCAATGCCTTATAGAAAATCCCTCTGGCTTTATCCACTTTTCCTTCTGATGCCTACAAATTCACAACCACACTTGTAGCATAAATTTAAGCACATGTTTAACTGTCAAAATATAGTACTGAAACTCAAAGATTAAAATACTATAATTTTTTAGTTTCTTCAGTAAAATCTAATAAAAAAAATACAGTCATAATATTTAAAGGTGAGAGATTCTACAAGAAGATTCCATTAATTACTGTCAACACCCTCAGAACTGAATACAGACTTAAGGAGACTGTCCGATACAAACATTTATAGTAATTTTAATAAGGATTTCTTCAATTTAGATGTAAGAGAGACAGGTTCCTTTATTTTATGTTTGTATCTTAAAATAATGGAAAAA
Organism: Arrhamphus sclerolepis; assembly: GCA_037176975.1. Taxonomy (NCBI): domain Eukaryota; kingdom Metazoa; phylum Chordata; class Actinopteri; order Beloniformes; family Hemiramphidae; genus Arrhamphus; species Arrhamphus sclerolepis. The sequence continues at coordinate 7,707 of JBAMYA010006880.1, read as the reverse complement.
ATAATTTCTTTGAAACTGATAAAACAAGACTATGTGAACCCATGATTTTGCACATTACTCACCATACACATTTACAAATTATTCAGTGTAAAGCCTGACACTTCAACACAGAAATGAAACATGTAGCCTACGTAAGGGGCCGAGGTCGTAGTAGGTATTTATACTTGTTTGTTGTTGTGTCGCTCCGCAACTATACCACCAAACCCTGAATGGCAGTGTTGGTTCTTTTCTGCAGCACTATATCTTGTAGTAATGGACTTCTTTTTATTTACTTCCTTTCCATACATTATATATGGCAATTGTGCTAATGAAAAATATCTCATGTGAATTGAAATGTATTTTTCTGTTCAGACTGAGAAGGACAAAGTACTAGTGGCGGGAAATACGTTGAAACAAAAACAATCCCATTTAGTGGATCAATCACATTTGTTGTGGTCCATGTCAGTCCGATGAACTGCGACATTTCAGGGAAGGTGCACCTTAGGCTATGGTGGAGGTTATGACACAGATGCATAAAACACCCAATAGTCCACATATGTCCATGTAACTGGAACAATGAAGATGTTTGCAAAATTAAAAATCAAAACAAATGAAGAACAAGTACACATAAGTCAGAGAATAAGTCACACAAAAATCTCGAATCATGTCATTCTTATTTGCAGCATAACACCTTACATCTTTCTGAAAATTACTTTTTAAATGGTAGCTGAAGGAGATGTTTAAACTTGCATGTGTTTTTTTCCAAATGTACTATCTACACTGGGTTATTAGTAATGGGGCAACCCGACTGACATCCCTCCAGGGCTTTGCAGCTACACACCCCTCTCCGATATGGCTTCCTCAAGTTATTCCAGTAGAAGTGGACCGACTCACCACTCATCTCATCTCGCAGTCAGTATTGATCTGTTCCTTGTCAAATTAATGGGAACATGACCTGGCATTTCTTGTGAGGGTTAGCTCGTCTTTATTCTTCTCGGTTATGTTCTTACCCCTGCACTAAATCAGTGCCTTCCAAATCAGTGGAGTTCACATAATTACTTTCAAAACCGTAAGTTTACAAATTGAGCAAAAACCCAAATACAGTGGTAACAACTGTTTCGACTGATGCTGCCACCCACTGGATACTATTTTCACAGTACTTGGGTTTCCCCTATTACAAGCACCTAGAGATGACTAGTTGTAAACAGGCGCTATATAAATAAACTGAATTGAAAAACTGAATTACAACACGTGTGAGCTATTTACTGTCTCACCAGGAAGTGAATGTACATCCTCCACAGTAAAGGACAGTGGGCACCCATCTCTGTTGCTATGGCGTTTTCAAACAGATGCTGGATTCGATTGCTGAGGCCGTTCTCTGGCAAGATGGGCAAGGCCTTATCATGGCAACAAGACCTACAAATAACATGAAATACATATCCTTTTTTATTTAACCTAAAAATGAGGCTCAAGTCTTATGCTAAAAATAGTTATTGTGCAAAAAATTAAAGAACCAATCAAAAACATTTATGTTTTTGTTGTTATAAGCACATACTCGGCCTTAGGATTTGTGGTCTTACCTCTGAGCAGCATCCACCAACTGCTTCCTTTGTTGTTCCGCAACAATAGCAAATAGATGTGGTATCACACTACTTAGATCTCTGGTTACAGAATGAAAAAACCGGCGTCCCTGGCCAGCACTATGGTAACGGTTCTCTACCTGTGAAACAGATCACATAACAGCGATTTTCTAAGGACTGATGCAGTTACTCATCACACCTACCAATTTGTTATTATCCTGTGATTATTTAAAATGTGTTTTTTATGAAAATACCTCCACATATATACTCCACAAAAGAGTACTGCAGGGCCAGGAAGTAAGGGCCTTGGTGAGTGTTTGTCTCAAAGTTACCAGAGGAAACACACTAATGCTGCTATGGTACCTCAGCAGTGCTGCTTGCTGCACTGCCAAAACTTCACACTCCGCAGCTAACTGGCTGATGTAATGCCCATTTCCATGGCTGGAATCAGCTGTTGAGTGGCTGGCTTCAGTGCAAGCAGTGGTGGCACTCTCATGGCCATTGAACTTCTTTCCAGATGTTAGTGTAAGGTACAGTTCCTCCATTCCCTGTCTGGCCATGTTGTAGACGGCAGTAGATGCTTGGATGCTCACTGTGAGATATTGGAATAGAGCGTAGCAGCCAACCAGACCACTCAACCTCAGCTTCTCTTCGAGCATGTCTTCTTGGTCTGGTGGAGATAAGGCTGTATTAATTTTCAATTAATTCTCCAGACATTTTCTTGCATATATTATGAATAACTTTTTCCATTAGTTTTTACACTGCTACCATTCGTCAACATCAAGAGGAATTTTTCAGTATATTTGTTGAGACACCAACTATGGTGAGACAGTTGAAACGAACAGTTAATTCTTGTTAATGCATCCAAATCCTTTACACGCACTGCTATACGTGGACATTTCAGTCGGTTTTACAATAGTGTAATCTTAATGCCTTGTAATCAGAGAATTCCCAACCAACTGTTGAACTGCAGTGTTAATAATTTTCAAAACACCAAAATAGCACTGAAATTAGAAGAAAGTAAGGCAACATAGGGGTTCAGAGTGTATGATATCGTTAGATCTAACAGCATAAATCAAAGAGTAACTAGCTGAATATTGCCACCTCACATTCCCTTCAAAACCTCTTAAATACTATAGTGGGGACATCTGTCCATCCTCTATACCAGTTTACTCATATTTAGGGTCAGTTGAATTTTCTGTAGCTTATCCCAGCTGATCTATATGTTTTTGGACTGTTGGAGGAAGCAGGAGTCCATCCATCTATCCATCCATGAACATCTGCTTGCAGGGGCAGCACCTTGAGCAAAGAGGCCTTCTACCTGGCCACCTCTTGTAACTCCTCTAGCTGAATACTGAGGCATTTCTAACCCAGCAAAGACACATAATCTCTGTGTGGTCAGCATGTCCACATGTCTACACACATGTCCACATGTCTATTCCACGTCCCCCTATGTATATCTGAACTTCTCACCCCTATAATGGAAAGTCCAGTCGCTCTACATGGAAAACTAATGTCAGCAGCTTGTATCCAGAATCTCATCCTTTAGTTTTCATTGTCATTACCCTCAGTTCATGGCCATCAGGTGAAGGAAGGAATGCAAACTGACCTGTAAACAGAGAGACTTTCTTTATGGCTAACCTCTCTCATCACCAAAACAGACTGGAACAGAATTTGCTTGACTGCAGACTCTGCACTGATCCACCTGTCCACCTCCTGCTTCACTCGTGGACAAAACCCCAAAACACTTCAACTCCTCCACTTAAAGGCAGCACCTGAAGAAGGTTTAGGATGAGGTCTCAGATTTAAATTAAACATCATCTCACTATGAAGCCAACAGAGCCCAATTTTGGCTACTCCAAGAAATTCTGTCCATAAAACTTAGGAGCACAATCATTAAAGGGTACCCTTGTGGAGTCACACTCTGGAAATTAATCCGACTTACTACCAGCAATGCAGACCAAATTCTCTAACTCTCTCTAAGGATAGGGCTGAATGCCTTTAAATCAACAAAACACAATAGAATAGCTAATACTAGCTAGCTGTAGAGCCATGTCAACTAAGATAGCCCTACAGCATCTAAAACCTTGAGGAACTCAGGGTGGATTTTCTCTGTTTTGGAGCCCTGCCAATGTGAAGCCTCTTAACTACTTCAGTGACCTCAGCTCCAGAAATCCAGAATTCCTCTGTGGAAAATGCATTGGTGGGACTGAGAAGGTCCTCCATGCAAGTCAGCAGCACCCCACCCTCACCAAAAAAGTGTTGGTAAAGTGCTGCTTTCGCTACCTGACAGTTTGTCTGATACAACATTATGGTGTGAGAAAACTGAATTCAAAATGACTTAATGGATATACCCGTCTTAAGATGCTGTCTATCTCATCTGAACAGCAATACTTGCACACAAGCTGTGGCCCTCTCTATCGAATTAATTGGCACTCATGATTGTAGCATGAGGGCCACTAAGATGAAAAGGTACTGAAAGATTGCAGTCACTTTAAAATATTGAAGAAGGCATCAATCTGGAATGTGCCGCGAAGTGGCAGCAAATTGTAGTTATTGAATTTCCCTTCTGGGATAAATAAGGTATTTTTCATTTTCATTTTCAATCTAATATCTGAGGGATTCAATGTTCTAACCCATCCATTTTAACTGTTAAGACTGAATAAACAAACAAACAAACCTCCTCTGTCAGATTTCGGATTCTTGATGCATTGTTCCAGAGTTGACAAGCTGGCAGTAAGAGCCAGTTCATAAGATTTCCTGGCTTTCAGAATGGAAACTGGGGAGAGGGACTGAGAAGATGAAGAAAAGGATGACAAGGATCCCTCTGCAAGCTTGGTCAGTATGCAAACAGCCGTTGACATGGTTACATCAGCAAGTTGTCCTCCTCTCTCTTTAGTTTCATCCTCTACCTCCAGCTGGGACCACAGGAGGCACAGATCACATAGAGGGGGGCTACTCAGACCATTGGTTCCCTCTTTCGCTGCGACTGTAGAGAACACTTTGCGAGCCTCATCCACATTGCCCAGCATCCAGTCCAGGTGGGTGTACTCCTGCCACAGCACCAGTGATGAGTAGTTGTCAAATTCTTTAAGCAGTCGCTTGGTAACTTGCTTGCAACGTTTGCCCTGAGCATGAAGACGTTTTTTATTGCCAATCCGTAAGCAGCGCAAGACCTGATGCACAAAAACAAAAACATAACTACTTGTAAGTGTTGTGATATATTTTTTTATTTAAAACTTGCAATTACTAAAACCAATGTCTCTACACTTGTGGCAGCCTGTTTCAGTATTCCGGTCCCAGTCCATTTAGATATTTTAATGTGCATTTTTCCTTTTAAACACTGAGCTTTGTAAGATTTTGTTTTTCTCCATGCTGGTTTGGAAGCTGTGTTGCTGAAACAATATCTACGGGGGAATTGGTTTAACATCTATCATGTTTAATCATCACAACAAGATGGGTGCGCAGGAGCAGCTGACTGAGCTTTCTCAGACCCCAAATCCCAAGAAGATGAAATTTTGTGGTGTCAAACAGAAACAAAAAACAGAGTAAGGATATACAAGTTTAAAGAACTCCCTTCCTCAACTGTCATGGAGAATGTGAGGTCAAAGAGTAGCTAGAGTAGTGGTCAAAATGATGACGGCTAATGGGGATTCAAATAAATAAATAAGGTCACTGGTGATTAAAACTGATGAGCTAGCTTGAGCACTTTGCAGAATGTGTTTCAAAGAGATGTGTCTGCAGTAACGTGTCATTTTTTTCCATCTTAACCACTGTCTGCACATATAATGGTCAGTTCCCAAACCTGACAAAAACTCTCTTTTCTTCCAAGTGGGATAAATATGTAAATATTAAATAATATGTAAATTCTGAGGAAGATGTACTTTTTCTTGTGCATGACTGTAAGTGAGTGTGTCTTCACCCTTATTAACCACAGAAGGACAGGACAGACAGTCGTAGTAGTATGCTAGTGCATGTGGTGTTTGTGTGGTGTCCTGTGGTGTATATAAATTACTATGTGGAGGTTTGTGCCATGTATACAACCCTTGTATCCACACCAGAAATAAAGCAACCCAGCAGTCAAACATAAAGCAGTGTTGACGACCTCCAAGAATTGTTCAGCTAGTGACCACAACCATTAAGTAAACAGTAACAAGTCATACAGTCCAGATCACAGTTGGTGCTGATGTTATTGTGTTATTGCTCTGAAACATGTATGACGTTTGATGGATTGACTGAAAAATGGGATGTCTGAGATCTGTAGTTCTTTCTTCAGTGTTGCATTGCAGTGGTGCATTCATTTGAAGTTGGTTTGCAAAAGAGTAATGACAGAAGTGTAAGCTTCTAAGCCTCACTAAGTTTTAGGTTTTTGTAAAGTAGCTAGTTTAATCAATCATTGGTGTTTCATTCTAACAACAGAATCTGGGATTAACTGAATCTAAAGATTCAAACCATTTACAAGTCGGTTGAGTGAGTTAATTTATGATCATTTAGAATAAATAGTTTATTTCATGAAGAATTGCTATTTTGATCATTGCTATTATGCCCATGTAATAGCAGACTAATAGTAGAATAATGGACAGTGGTAAATTTAAGAGGCATTGAAAATCATCATCTACTGTTTTAAATAATTGGGCTGATTTTACCCCAATCACCTCTGACAACCTCTGATTCCAAAGTTACGCTGCATTCACACATACACATTGCGTGTGAATGCAGCGTACACAGAAACTCAGGATGAGGTGGGAAGCCTTCAAGTCAGGAGATCAAGTGGAGTACAAGAGAGCTCGGTATGAGCTACAGAAGTCCATCAAGGCTGCGAAGAGGGCACACTCCTTGTTAGAAAACTTAACAACAACGTAATGCGCAGCATGTGGCAGGGAGTCCAGTTATTCATGAACTACAGGAAAACCACAACCATAAACCTCTGAGATGTCGCCCTTCTGGACAGCCTTAATAACCTCTATGCTTGGTTTGATAGGCTGAATACAGACACCCCCATGAAATCCTCCTGCAACCCAGAGGACACTGCCGTTAAGGTGACACACACTCAGGTCCTGAAGGCACTGAAGCAAGTGAACCCCCACAAAACTGCAGGTCCGGATGCTTTTCCCCCTAGAGTCCTGAAGGTCTGTGGAGAACAACTAGCTGGTGTGTATACAGGCATATTCAAACTGTCTCTATCCCAGCCAGTAGTCCGTTGCATCTTTAAATCATCCACCATTATACCAGTCCCTAAAAAAAAAAAAAAAATCAGACATCCACTTTGAATGACTTCAGGCCAGTTGCAGTAGTCATGAAGTGCTTAGAAAAGCTGGTCCTTACATACATAAATCACATGGTTCCAGACACAATCGACCCTCTGCAGTTTGCCAACCGCCCCAACAGATCAGTGGCTATAACGTTACACCACATCCTGCAACACCTGGACAGCAGCAGAAAGTATGTTAGGACGCTACTTATTGGGCTACAGATTTGCTTTTAATACCCTTCAGCTAGGAAAACTGATACACAAGCTAACTGACCTTGGTGTCCTGACTCCCACCTGTAAGTGGATCCTCATGGACTTCAGAAAGAACCCTCGCCCTCTGCAGCAACTCATCAAAAGGACTGAGGTGGAGAGGCATGACAGCTACAAGATCCTGGGCCTGCAGGTAATATCAGACCTAAGTCGGACAACACACACTGTTGCCATATTGAAAGAAGCACAGCAGCACCTGTCTTCATCAGGCTGCTGAGGAAAGGAGGTCTGGGAGGTTGCTTGCTCACCCATGCCTACAGAGGACTTATAGAGAGCATCCTGACTACAGTGATCACTGTCTGGTATGGGAACATCATACAGGCAAAGGAAGGCTCTCCAAAGGGGAATAAAGACTACAGAGAAGATTATTAACACACAGTGCTGCTGAAAAAGAGCAGAAGGCATCATCAGAGTCTCTCTCCATCCTCTGCTCAAACACAACTACTGCATCCCCAACCTTAGATGCAGAAGAGTGACACATACAACACGGTTTCGTAATAGTGTCTTCCATGCCACAGTGAAACTGAATGCAAAAACAAAAGTGTGAACAAAATGTTTTTGTGCAATTAAACCACTCATTACCTCTCCTGACTGATTGTGTGCAATACTAACTGTACACTGTGTAAT